>CM065381.1:31847335-32149835 GCA_033060915.1 Euryodendron excelsum | reverse complement strand
CTAGATGAATTAACTCTATTTTAATTACTTGTAAAGCTCTTCCATCATCATTGTTTCATCTATTGATCCAAGTCTTCTTCAAAATCTTCAAGAGAGCTTCCAAGACTTAAGATCTTCATTTCTTCAACTGATTTTCTATTCTTCTCTGAACATCTTCATTTTCTATTCTTCTAGAATTCTTCAATCAATATAACTTCTTCATAGACTTCAACAACTCTTCCAAGAAAACTTTTCAAGTCTTGTGATTTCTTCCATACCTTCAAGACATCTTCAAATCTTTTAAGAAAGCTTCCATGTCTTTGAGTCGGTCTCTTCTTCTTCTATTCTTGCAAGATATCTTCAAGTTTTTAAAGTCTCCAATCTTTTCAATCAAGACTTTGAGCATTTTCATTCTTCTTCCGTGACATTCATTTTCTTCATTCTCTTATAAGATCTCCACTTGTTGAAAATGCCATGCCTTCATGCTTACCAACCTTCTTTCTAATATTTGTATCACAAGTCCTCCATTATGATAAGCTTCAAGTCAATATCTAATTAATAATTAATCTGCACACTAAGTAGAATTATTAAATCATTAAACCATGTTTTGTTATTATCAAAATTATGGCATTAACACAACAATCTCTCCCTTTTTGATGATGACAAAACCTTAAAAATATATGCAATTAAGCTCAACATAAAACATAAGGATTAAAATGTATGAGAGGCATGATGCTTTCATATATTTTTCAGATAAAGTATTTCTCTCCCTTTTTGTTAATCATTCAAAAAGGGACAACAAAAATGGAATACAAATATAGAATGGAAAAGGTGGATTCATAGTCTAGAGAAAAAAAAAATATCTCTCCCCCTTAATGAACGAGTTTTCTTTGATATGGCATACAAAGGAACCTTTATGAGTATAGACAATATGCTTAAAATTCTAAGAAGATCAATAAGGTGTCATATTTGAAATGAGAAATATGGAGAAAGTGAGATTTTCATACCAAGCATTTGCTCCCCCTTGCTTTTGTACTTTGTGCCTTAGAGTAGTTTTCGATTCAAGGTAAAACAAATTCTAACTCTATTGTTTAGGGCATGTAGGCATCTGGAAATTCGTGCTTTATCCATTTCATTTGGTGCTGCATTGTTCATGCTCCACTACATTATATTCATGCTTCCCTTTTCTCATCAAACAAATGCTCCAGATTATGATTCAAATTCGGAACAAGTAATCTCGAACTCAGATGATCAGGGCATTTATTCACTTGGAAATTCAAATGATCAGGGCATGTAGTCACTTGGAAGCTTAGAATGTTCGTGCCTTATTGCAGTCCATTCATGCTTCCCCTTTTCACATCAAACTAATGTTGCCCCTTTCTTTTGCAGTTGATGCCTTATAGCAATATAATTTCTTTACACTCATTTAGTACTAGAGAATAATTCATTGTATTCAACTAGTATCAAAAAATAAAATGAAGGTTAAAGAGAAATATGTTTCTTATACCTGGTAATGCATTAAGGAGTGATTTCTTCCCTTTTTGTCAAATCATAACAAGGAGTAATAAATGGAGAAAAATAGACAGATACAATAACAAAAATAGAATAAAATGATGTTGATCAGGAGGACATTGATTAAGGCAGTTAAAGCAATCACTCATTCAACATTCACAAATAAAATAGCAATGTTAAGACAATGAGATCCAAGACACATCATTCCTTCATAAAGAAATATTGAGTGAGTTTAACAAAGAGAACCATCCACAAAATATTACATATTGCTTTAGAAAATGACGTGTTCAAAAACAGAAGATAGGAAGTTCAGAGGCAGAGGTCTTCATTTTCTTTTGGGAGAAGGGGTTTGAGAGAGATCAACTGGATCATCAGCAGTGTTTGAAAACTTGCTGCTTGAAGGTCTTTATCTTAGGCCATATTTGTGAGATGCAACAAAGGGCTTAGAAGGAGTTTGGTCAGAGGGATCAGAGGGGTTTGCAGGTGATGGCTGAGAAGAGGTATGCTCCCTTCCACTAGATCCTTCCAACTCATCTGTGCTGGAATCTTCTGCTGTAAATTCTGCTGCTGAAGGGAAGAGAGGCTAGTATTGGTCTCTAACCAACTTCTTCATATATTTACCAATATGCTCGGTGGAAAGAGCAATGTCATTGGCATTTTTCTCCCTTATTTTGTTTCCTTCAGACACAAAAGCCTTGCTCAATTCCCTTACCTTTTTCTCAACAAAGAATAACCTGGTAGCCCCATTATCAATTTTCTTATCTAATTTGGTGAACATCTCTTCTTGATGCCTCTTCAAATATCTTACCATGCTCATCAAAATAGACATATCCACAGATTGACCACTTGGAATAATGCTCGTGGGGAAGAGTTCCCTTGGAGAACTAGAAGGGGCAGGTCTAAAGGGTTCACCACTCTTTGGTATAGCACTGGAAGATTCACCTCTTTCAATAGATTCAATTCTAGGATTTCCATTGTTAATGTGTTTCTCCTTTTTAGGGGTCCAGGACTTGCTCTGTGGGTTGAAGTGATAGCCCATTCTTGATAAAGTTTTCTGATTATACTCATCAGAATTTGGATCAGGGGTTCTCTGTTTCTCACCCCTTAAGTCTATGTTAAAGTGCTTGAAAACTTTGGTCAAGAGAATCTCATAGGGTAGGCTAACTTTGGTTCTTGAAGCCTTGACAATGTGCTCTAGGATGAATTCAGGCAAATCAATTTTGGTGTCTGTCAAAGAAGCCCAAAGGAAAAACAATTCCCTTTCAGTGATGTAGTCAAACTTGCCACCTTTAGGAATGAGAATATGACAGATAAAGTGATGCACCAATCTCAGTTCCAAAGGCAACTCATTGGCCATGGGTTGGAATGAATCATCAGTAATCTCCCTTCCCAATAATGCAGACAATGCAGTTTCTACTAACATCTTTCTTGTCCATTTGCCCACTACTACCAATTCTCAAAATCTGACAAATCGCTACTTTAGTGAGTGTAATGGTTTCACCCTTCACATAACTAATCACATTAACATCCCCAGCTACCTTTTCTACATGTGCATAGAATTGTCCCACAATTTCAAGGTATACATCATCCTTTAACAGGGTGATGGATTTCCAACCAAGGATTTCAAATTTAGGTTCAAATGCAAACTTTTCTTTGGCAAAGAATGCATAATCTATCCATCTTCCATTTAAAATAACTTTAGAAGAGAAGATTTTTTCATACTTATCTCGGTTGGATTTCTTCTCGAAGTAGATGGTTTTATCGAGAAATTCATCTTCCTCCTCCTCAATTTGCCTCCCTTTTCTCCTTTTTGAAAGCTTAGAAGACTCCCCTTTTGTCATTCTCTTCGTTCCTCTTTTGGATTTGGGAGTCGGTTCTTTTAGGGTTTTCTTACCCTTCTTCGATAGAGCAGATTTTGGAGCCATGGAAGGTTGAAAATGGCGGTTGAAGAAAGTTAGGAAAGCTCTAGGATGATCAAATATAGGTTAGGTAAGAATTGAGAGAGAGTTTTTTGGTGGTTAGAAGTGGAGGTGACGGTTGATCATGAGAGAAAAGAGAGAAAACGAAAGTTTTGAAATGATTCGAACAAAGCAGGAGTTTTACAGTTTTAAAGCAATTTTGGCTTAAATGAGTCGACTCATGGCTTAAAAGGGTCGACTCTTTTGAGCGAAGAAAGCTTTCTGAGCTCTCTGTTCAAATGAGTCGACTCTTTTGGAAGAGGAGTCGACTCTTTTCAACAGAGGACATCTAGGGCTAATTCCAGAGTCCAGGGGTCGACTCTTTTAAGGCATGAGTCAACTCTTTTCCTCCAGAAATGCAAAGATGTGTTTTTAAATGCTATGAAATGCATCAAACAAGTTTGTAATCAATTTCAAAGGTACATATGCATTCATCAAACATATATAAACATCTAAGCATTCAAGATACAGGATTGCTCATCCCCAATTCTCTCCTAATCATACAAAATCTTTCTTCATTTAAAGGTTTTGTGAATATATCAGTAAGTTGATGTTCAGTACTCACAAAATCAAGCAAGATATCACCTTTTTGCATATGATCACGTGTAAAATGATGTCTAATCTCAATGTGCTTTGTGCGAGAGTGTTGGATAGGATTTTTAGTTAGATTGATGGCACTTGTGTTATCACATCTAATTGGAATATGTTCAAATGTTAAACCAAAATCCTCTAGTTGATGTTTTATCAAAGCACTTGTGCAGCATAACTTCCGGCTGCAATATACTCAGCTTCAGTTGTAGAAAGGGCAACTGAGTTTTGTTTCTTACTAAACCATGAAACAAACATATTTCCAAGAAATTGACAAGAGCCACTAGTGCTCTTTCTATCAACTTTACTACCAGCATAATCAGCATCCAAATAACCAATTAAGTTCAAAGATGTGCCTCTAGGATACAACAAACCAAGATTATGTGTGTGCTTCAGGTATCTAAATATTCGTTTAACAGCAACAACATATGATTCCTTAGAATTAGATTAAAAGCGAGCACACAAGCATACACTAAACATATTATCAGGCCTACTGGCAATTAAGTAAAGCAGTGAGCCTATCCTACTTCTATATAGCTTGGTATTTACGGAAATACCTTTCTCATCACTATCAAGATTTGTTGAAGTATTCATAGGGGTGTTCAATGGTTTTGCATCTTCCAATCCAAACTTTTTTAGTGGATCTTTGATGTATTTAGCTTGGCTAATGAAAATTCCTTCCCTTGATTGTTTGATTTGAAGTTCAAGAAAGTAATTTAGCTCACCCATCATGCTCATCTTAAACTCACCCTGCATACACTTAGCAAATTCTTTGCAAAGTTTTTCATTAATAGAGCCAAATATAATGTCATCAACATAAATTTGCACAAGTAACATGTCATGATCTCTAACCTTTATAAAGAGAGTTGTATCAACTTTTTCTCTCGTAAAATTATTTTTAGTCAAAAATTTGCTTAGCCTTTCATACCAAGCCCTTGGGGCTTGCTTTAAACCATATAAGGCTTTAGTAAGTTTCAAAACATGATTTGGAAATGAAGGATTTTCGAAACCAGGAGGTTATTCAACATACACCTCTTCAGATATAAAACCATTCAAAAATGCACTTTTCACATCTATTTGATAAAGTTTGAAATTTTTGAAACATGAAAATGCAAGCAACATTCTAATAGCTTCTAATCTAGCTACAGGTGCATATGTTTCATCAAAATAAATTCCTTCTTCTTAACTATAGCCTTAAGCTACAAGTCTTGCCTGGTTTATAACAACAGTTCCAGATTCATCCATCTTATTTCTAAACACCCATTTGGTTCTAATTATAGAATGATCTTTAGGTCTAGGAACAAGATTCCAAACCTCAATCCTTTCAAATTGGTTTAACTCTTCTTGCATGGCCATAATCCATGACTCATCATTTTCAGTATCTTAAAAACATTTTGGTTCTATTTGTGAAAGAAAAGCAAGATGATTACATACATTTCTAAGAGATAATCCTGTTCTTACTCCTTGTGACGGATCACCTAGTATTTGCTCTGTTGGATGGTTGTGGACAAATTTTCATTCCTTTGGCAATCCTTCATTCTCATCTTGTTAGCTTGAAGAGTCATCTTGGTTTCCATTTTCATGTGGTGGAGCTTTACTTTGAGTTGGGTTGATATTCAATGTATCCAAGTTCTTCTCCACATCATCTACATCATCATTCAAAGCCTTTCTAGACAAAGAGTTTAGTTCATCGACGGTAACATGAATTGATTCTTCAACAACTAAAGTTTTCTTATTGTAAACTCTATAGGCCTTGCTATGTGAGGAATATCCTAGAAGGACAGCTTCATCAGATTTTGCATCAAATTTACCAAAGTTGTCCTTATTGTTATTCAACACAAAACATTTGCATCCAAAAACTCTAAAAATATGAAACATTTGGTTTCTTGTTTTTCCAAAGCTCATTTGAGATTTTATTCAAAAATTTTCTTATCAATACCCTGTTTAAAACATAGCAAGCTGTGTTAACAACTTCAGCCCAAAAATATTTTGGCAAATTATTTTCACAAAGCATTGTTCTCCCCATTTCTTCCAAAGTTCTATTTTTCCTCTCAACAACTCCATTTTGTTGAGGAGTTCTAGATGCTGAAAAATTGTGTTCAAAACCATTTTCATCACAGTATATTTCAAACGGTTTGCAATCAAACTCACCACCATGGTCAATCCAAATTGCTATGATTGTAAATCCTTTTTCGTTTTGAACCTTTTTACAAAACCTGGTGAAGAAAGCAATTGTTTCATCTTTATAAGCTAGAAAGAATGTCCATGTAAACCTTGAGTAATCATCAACAATGACAAGAGCATATTGTTTACCAGTTAAATTTAGAGTTCTAGTTGGTCCAAACAAATCCATATGCAATAGTCGAAGTGGTCTAGAAGTAGAGAGCATATTTGTAGATTTAAAAGAAACTCTGGTTTGCTTTCCCATTTGACATGCATCACAAGTTTTGTCTTTTTCAAAATTGAGTTTGGGAAGACCATTTACTAACTCATTTTTTGAAATTTTTGAAAGAATGCTCATACTAATATGACCAAGCCTTCTATGCCACAACTAACTATCCTCTTTGTTCACAGCAGCAAGGCATTTGATTTTACAAGAAGATAATTTATTTAAGTTGAAAGTGTAAATATTGCCTTGTCTATGACCAGTCAATATGATCTTGTTATTATTTATGTTTACTACATTACATTTAGATGATTCAAACAATACTTTGCAACCTTTGTCACACAATTGGGTAATGCTCAACAAGTTGTGCTTAAGACCTTTAACAAGTAAAACATTATCAATAAAGGTTGTAGAATTTTTACTAATACTACCTATACCGATGATCTTGTCTTTGCTATTATCTCCAAAAGTAACCAATCCTCCATCCTTTGGTGTGAGAGAAGTGAATTGAGTTTCATCTCCAGTCATATGTCTTGAACAGCTATTGTCCAAGTACCATTGATTCTTTTTGGAATTAGCTTGAAGACATACCTACAAAACAAGCAACTAAACCTTTGACCTTTGGTACCCAAATCATCTTGGGTCCAGTGGGGTTAGTCTTTAATGTTTCTTTTGAAACCCAAGCTTTCTTGACAGCATGAGATTTTTGTATGAGGAAGCATTGATTTGCAAAGTGACCTCTCTTATGACAATAAAAGCGTGTGATTGTAGCTTTTGAAACCTTTTTATGTTTGAAAACATTGTAACCTATTCCAACCTTGTCAAG
The DNA here is from genome assembly GCA_033060915.1 of Euryodendron excelsum. Lineage (NCBI taxonomy): Eukaryota > Viridiplantae > Streptophyta > Magnoliopsida > Ericales > Pentaphylacaceae > Euryodendron > Euryodendron excelsum. The sequence continues at coordinate 32,142,586 of CM065381.1, read as the reverse complement.
AGAGCAATTTCGTTTACCAAGCATAGCATCAAGTTTATCTCTTCCATTGACATATTTAGAGAGAGATTTTTCTAAATCAGTGACTTTTTCTTTCAAAATAGAGTTTTTCTTTATCAAAATATCATTTTCATTTTGTAACTCTTCACTTTCTTCTGTGAGAGTAGATACCATATTCTTAAGAAGATTGTTTTTTATTCCTAACTTTTTAAATTCGATAATCAAATCATCGAAAGTATTTTGTAATTCATTAAATGAAAAATCAAGATTAGTTCCCTCTATTTCTTCTTCATGTGCCATAAGACATAAGTTGGCTACTTCATGAGTTTCAGATTCATCTAAGCTTGAATCTTCACTATCACTCCATGTTGCAGCTAGTGCCCTCTTCCCTCTTTCTTTCTTTCCTTTCTTTTTCAGCTGGGAACACTCATTTCTCATGTGTTCTGACTTTTTGCATTCGTAGCATATAATGGTAGAATCCTTGTTGTTGGATTCACCCTTTGCTTCATTCTTCTTTTCTCCTTTCCACCTTCTTTTCATGAATCTCTTGAATTTTCTTGTGATGAGAGCAAGATCTTCCTCATCTTCTTCTTCACTTCCAGATTCATTTTCTGATATGGTGGACTTGAATGCAACAGACTTCTTTCTCTTGTCCTCTTCTTCTTGAGCATTCTGTTTTTGGGTCAGCTCATAGGTCATGAGAGAGCCAAGAAGTTCTTCAAGAGGTAGAGTGTTTAGGTCTTTAGCTTCTTATATGGCTGTCACCTTTGCTTCCCATGTCTTTAGCAGTGATCTTAAAATTTTTCTCACCTGCTCACTGTTAGGATATACTCTTCCAAGAGACTTTAAACTATTAACAATGTCAGTGAATCTAGTGAACATTTCAGTTATAGACTTATCAGATTTCATTCTAAATCATTCATAATTATGCACAAGAATGTTAATTTTTGACTCCTTGACCTGATTGGTCCCTTCATGAGTCACTTCAAGTCTGTCCCAAATTTCTTTGGCAGATTCACAGGTGGAAATCCTATTGAACTCATTTGGGTCTAATGTACAATATAAAATGTTCATAGCTTTAGCATTAGATTGCATAAGCTTCATGTCATTCTCATCCCATTCATTTTCAAGTTTAGGCATAACTTCTCTTTCAATAAACTAGCACGGAGTTTTAGGACCATTAACAATAATCATCCATAACTCATAGTCAACAGATTGAATATAAATTTTCATTCTATTCTTTCAATAGTTGTAGTTTGTACCATTAAACATAGGAGGTCTGTTGGTGGATTGACCCTCACCTAGAGAGCTTACAAACTTGGTTATCATGGATCAACTCGAAGGATGTTAAGCCTTTAAACTATAGTACTAGTTTTGATACCAATTGTTGGCCCAAGAAGGCAACCAAAGAGGGGGGGTGAATTAGGTTTTATAGAATTTATATCAAGTATTGCAACTAAAAACAGTTTATGTATTTCAACAACAATTAATCAAAGTATATGTATCAAGTAAGTGACATATATATCAATGTATATATTTATGCAAGCATGTATAGTGAGCAAATAAGCAAAACAGAGCAAGAAAAGAAGAGCACCTGATTTATAGAGGTTTGGGCAACCTTGCCTACGTCCTCTCTTCTTTGATCCTCACGAAGGAATTCCACTATGTAACACTCTTTACACAGCTGCTGGTTTTGCCACAAGTGCCCAGCTCACTCTTACAAAAGCTTCTTCCTAAGCTTTTCAAACCCAAGAGATTTTGTCCAAGCTTCTCTCAAACTTACAAGTGTTTTTACCTAAGAACACTCAAATTTACAATTTTACAAACCCACTCAAGTGAAATGAATAAAGGTTATACAATGGGTAACTCTCCTAATGAGTATATGAACAAATACAACTCAGTGAATAACCTTAAACACTTGCCAAAATATGTGGCAATTTAGGCACTTGAGATTTTCAGCTTCAAGTTCTTGATATCAATGATGTAATTACTCTAATCATCATTATAGAAGCTGTAAGTATCTTGTATTTAAAGATATGGATTGATTCTAGCCGTTGGAGAAGTATGGGAGAAGTTTTGGTGACAGATTGCACCATACCGTCTGTCAGAAATATAACTGTTACTGTTGGGGGTCGACTCCTTTTACAATGAGTCAACTCTTTTTGTATTTCAGCAGATTTTTCAAGATTCTGTCCAACTAAGTCGACTTTTTTTACAGCAGGGGTCGACTCTTTTAAGCAGTCTTCAGAATTTTTGCTTTCTGTTGAAATGAGTCGACTCTTTTTACTAGAAAACATGTTTTTGTAATTTTTCTTCATTCTTCTCCAAAGTCTCCAATCTTTTTAAGGATCATCCAAATAAGCTTTTTAAAGCTTGCAAATGCTTCTTTAAGGCTTGATGACTCCAAGAACATCTTCAATCCATTATAGATGAATTAACTCCATTTTAATTACTTGTAGAGCTCTTCCATCATCATTGTTTCGTCTATTGATCCAAGTCTTCTTCAAAATCTTCAAGAGAGCTTCCAAGACTTAAGATCTTCATTTCTTCAACTGATTTTCTATTCTTCTTTGAACATCTTCATTTCTAGATTTCTTCTAGAATTCTTCAATCAATATAACTTCTTCATAGACTTCAACAACTCTTCCAAGAAAACTTTCCAAGTCTTGTGATTTCTTTCATACCTTCAAGACATCTTCAAATCTTCTAAGAAAGCTTTCATGTCTTTGAGTCGATCTCATCTTCTTCTATTCTTGTAAGATATCTTCAAGTTTTTAAAGTCTCTAATATTTTCCATCAAGACTTTGAGCATTTTCATTCTTCTTCCTTGACATTCATTTTCTTCATTCTCTTATAAGATCTCCACTTGTTGAAAATGCCATGCCTTCATGCTTACCAACCTTCTTTCTAATATTTTTATCACAAGTCCTCCATTATGATAAGCTTCAAGTCAATATCTAATTAATAATTAATCTACACACTAAGTAGAATTATTAGATCATTAAACCATGTTTTGTTATCATCAAAATCAAAGCATTGACTCAACATATATTTTAACAAAGCCCACTTTTACAAACATTCAAAATTTTCCTCTCACTCTTTTCTCTCCCGCTCCTCTGTTCATACCAAAGCCCAACCGTCACTCACCAACCTTCACAAATCTTCATCTCAATCATCTTATAAGACCTAATTGATTCCATTCCATCCTCTCTCAACATTCCTAATCCTTCAATAGCTTCTAAAATCAAACAAGGATGAGAAAACCCTAATGACTCATCTTCGCGTACTTAGAAACGGAAAAAGGTTGGACCAGTTATCTGAGAATCAGTGGAAAGGGCTCCTACCGAACAACCGAGATGGGATATGGCACATTTTAGAGATGCAATGGCTGAGGAAAGGTACATGAATATTTTCTATCTCAGTAAAGTTCTGAATGGACGTTGGATAAACTATGAATACTTTGATAGTGAGAACTTCGACTTCCCTCACACCCTTGCCAGTCTAAGCTGGAAACCCTACACATTAATTAGAGAAAATGTACAAGCATTTCTACTCTAATCTCATAAAGAAGGTTGGAAGAACTGAAATCACTAGTTTTGTAAATGGAGTGAAAATCACTCTAAATGAAGCCACTCTTACTGAGATTGTGGGCACTGGTTATGGTGGAGAGACTTATTTTGAAACCATTAGTAGAAAGAGACAACTTCAAGTTCTCTATGGTCAAGACCTGCCTAAGTCTACCCAACCCATAGCCAATGACCTTCCTGTTGAATTGAGACTGGTACATTATTTTGTTGCCAAATTTTCATACCTAAGATTGGCAGTTTTGAACGTGTAAGTGAGAAGAACTTGTTTTTCTTATGGGCCTTCCTCACAAACACTAGAATTGATGTTCCATACTATATTCTCTCCAACATGGCCAATGCCGCTACCACCTCTTCCAAAAACCTACCCTATGGGATGTTGCTCACCAAGATCTTCAAACACTTTCAACTCAATCTCTTGGATGAGAACTACCGAAAGCCTGACCCCTATAAAAATGAGTACAATAAGTACACCTTGAGCAGGATGGGATACAAGAAAGTTGATGGCCATTGGGTTCCAAGGCCTAACAAAGTTGCCCCTACTAGCTCTTCACAGAAAAGAGCATCTGCTTCTGGATGCAGAAACCCTTTGACCTAAACTATTAAAGCCTCTTCTATTAATGAACTCTTGGAAAATATGATGGACATACTTTAAAGCATGAACCGAAAGCTTGATGATGGGTTGCTACAATTGAAAAGCCTTACGCAAGATGTGATTCAACTAAAAAGGGCTCAAGGCATTACAGTGGAGGAAGAGGAAGTGGGAAAAGAACAAGAAAATGAAGAGAGAAATGAGGGAGAACAGAACTCTGGAACTGATTATAGAACTCTAGGCAGTGCTCAACAAGAAAAGGAACCAGAGAAAGAACTTGGGGACACAAAGGTTACATCTAAGGGTGAGTCTGAGGACAGTTTATCTGATGTACCAAGAAAGAAAGCTGGTCCAACAAAGGGAAACACTTTATCTGTCTCAGCTTCTAGCTTGTACGAAGGAGACCATATGGTCTGAGGTCTAGACCCTTTTTTGGTCCTTCCAATACTGCTTCGGATCCTGCTGATTTATCACTCTCTCCATCTCCATCTCCTTAAAATCCTCAAAAATCTTCCAACATCAAAAGCTCTACTTATGGCTCTATCACTCATGGTCCTGTTATCATTTTTTTTTTTTTTGTTATTGCATAGTTTGTGGATGTTAACTGTAAAACTTTTTTTAATATCATTGAATGAATGAAATACCATTTTGTTTTGGTAAAAATTGATGACTTGATACTCTGTTCTTTCTTTGATTTCTTGCTTGTTTGATTGCTTTCCTGTTTATACAATTTATTTTGTTTTAATATTTTCTTACTATTGTACCTGTCTATAATTTCCATTCTTTTTATTGTACCGGTCTATAATTTTCATTCTCTTTCTCTTTTTGATGAATTGACAAAAAGGAGAAAAAGAATTGGAGAAGAATTGAACAGTGGATGTATGTAAAATTGAACAATGAGTGTTTGTTGGAAAAAGAATTGCACATGTATTAGAATTAGAGAAAATTTAGACAAGAAATAAAGAATATCTGATTAAAGTAATTTTGATGAATTGGCATTAATTAATTAATTGCTGAATGGAAATGAAATGAAATGAGTGATAATTGATAAATATAGAGCATGTTCTCAGGGGGAGTAACATGAATCATTTCCCTCAATTTGTTTTTGAATTAACTGACATAAACTCCCTGAAAATTGTTTTTAAAAAGACTTTTGTCTTTTAAACAACATTTGCTTAATTACGAAACAGAGGGGGAGTTCTCTACTAGTATACCATTCAACTCTGTCCATTTCATTTACTCATCTATCAACTTATTTTGCAAAGATTTTGTCATCATAAAAAAAGGAGAGATTTTTGACTTAAGGTTGATCCCCTTGTTGATTTTGATGATAACTAAACATTATGTTATTTTACTAATGCATTTACTTAGTAGACAAATTAATAAAGTTTATAATTTAAACTTAAAATTCAACCTTAAGTCTAATACATATCAAAGTGAATGTACAATAAGTTCAGGATCAAGCAATGGACTCTAAGAGTTATGAAATGAACCAAATAGAGCATTGACGCCTATTTCTACTTCAAGTAAATGATTTGCATTCGAAAAGATTGAAGGTGTTCAAATGAAATTTTCATCAAGTATGCATAGACTCAATGAAGTTGACTTGCACTCAAAAAAACTAGAGACTTCTTCAAAGTGTGCAAAGATTAGTTGAAAATGATTTGATTGTGAATAAATTGAATCAGTTCCAAAGAAGATTTCATTAAGTGTGCAAAGATCAAATTCAAGATAATTTGATAGAAGATGTTTGAGAAGAGAATTCATCTTGTTTGCATGATCTCTACATGGAATCCAAAGTAAAGAATTCTTCTGAGATATAAAGAATCAATGAAGACAATATGTTTGAATAGACTTCATCAAGCTTACAAAAGTCTCATTGAAGTGATTGTAAAGAAGAAAGAAGAATTACTAGCAAAGAGAAGAAATTGGTAATGAAGCGTTTTGAAGCTCTACAAAAAGAGAAAGCTCTACAATAAAAGAGAAAGCTCAGCAACAGAGAAGAAGAAATCAACATTGATTAAATGAAGCTCTGACAGTTTGGAAGTCAAGAAAAGGTGAATATCAAATGATCGATTCAATCTAAATTGAATAGAAGATAATCTTGATGAGTTGAAGACTTTGATTGATCATCATACAGAAAACTCCTTGAAGATCTTACAATATTGTTGAAGATGAACTTGATCATTGAAAGATAAAATGAAGATTTCTAGGCAACGAGCCAACTCATGAAAATGAAGAGTCGACTCATGAAGACAGAAACAAAAACTTGAAGACCAAATGATCAATGAGTCGACCCATGAATATGAAGAATCGACTCATGAAGACAGAAGCAAGATTTCTGTGCAAAGAGTCGACTTATGGAAATGAATAGTCGATTCATGAAGACAAAAGCAAAATAACTTGAAGACAGAATGATCAACGAGTCGACTCATGGAAATGAAGAGTCGACCCATGAAGACAGTGGACAACATCTAGAAAATGCAAACTAGATGAGTCGACACATTAAGCCTAGTGTCGACCCCTAGGAAATAACGGCTAGTTTTTCTAACGTTATAACAGACTGGACTTGCATTAAATGAGTCCCAACAACCTCTAACAGATTAAATCAATACAGGAGTTTATATACAAGTTTCCAACTACATTTGTATAACAAGAGACATAAGAAACAAACATCCACTGACTGATCAAACTGAAAAACCTGAACATTCTTCTTGTCTTCACTGTGTAAGCTTTTATTGTACAATCTGTCGCGCCCAGATTTTTCGCACTCGAGGAATACACACACAAGCGGAAAAAAATATTGTACTCTCTCGTTAGAACTCACTCTCCTAGAAGAATGAGTGCGACTAGGTTTGAATTGAAAATTGATTTAAATAAAGGGCTTTTGGAAAACAATTTGAAGTTGTCACCTAGCTTAATTAAGGTGAGTTAGGTCACCTAAAAACTAAGCACAATCCGAAAACTATACTTAGGGTTTTTAGAAAACAATTTTGAAAATACTTCCTCAATAAAGGGTTTTTAAGAAAACAGGTTGTTTGGCAACCTTTAAAAAACATTTAAGCCCTTTTTTTGAAAATAAACTCCATTTTGGTCTTTGAAAACAGTGATCCTAGGTTCGGAGGTTGGTTACGTGTAAGGAAGATGCACTAAGCCATCACCTTACCCTACCCTTGCAATACCTACATGTCTATTCACCCTAGATTCACCTATGAGAGTTTTCGATTCACAAATGTCCAATCCTATCCACTTTAAAAAAGAATTTCTAAAAGAATGATACAGGAGATGCAAGTGCAAGAAAAGAGAATTGGAGAATAGATTTGGAAATAGATTTGAAGAGAACTAGACTTGATTTAAAAAGAAATTTGAAAAGATAGATTTGAAATTCAAATTTAAAAGATATTTGAAAAGATAGATTTGATTTATTTTGAAAAAAGATTTGAGAAAAGAGATTTGAAAAGAATTATGGAATTGGAAATTGGAAAAAGGCTGTGGAATCAAAAATTTGAAAAAGGTTGTGACCGCACCCATAAGGATTGCCTACGTATCCTTTTGGAGGAATCAGGTCAGTCGTAGCTCGGACAAGAGTCCGATAGAAAATAGAAGGTTTTATTTGAAAAAGAGAATTTGATTTGAAAAAGGATTTTATTTGAACTTAGAATATAAGATTGGAAATTAGAATTTGGAATTGGAAAGATTAGATTTTGATTTGGAAATATTGAGGTTTAGGAAACCTAGACTTAAGAAGATAGGATTTAGGAAAGACTTAAGATTAAGAAAGATTTGACTCAAATGTTGGACTTGAAAGGTTAGGAAAGATTGGATTTAAGAAAAGTTCGAATTAGGAAAGGTTCGAATTAGGAAAGTTTTAAAATAGAAAAATTCCGTTTTAGGAAAGTTTAAAATTGGAAGGGTTTTGAAATTGGAAAGTTTTGAATTTAAAAAGTTTTAACTTAAGAAAGTTTCGAATTTAGAAAGTTTTGGATTTGAAAAGATTTGAAAGTTAGAAAGTTTAGAATTTTTGAAAGATTTGAATTTAAGAAAGTTTAGAGTTTTGGAAAGATTTGAAATTTGAGTTTTAAAATTTAGAAAATGTTTAAATTTAAGAAAGATTTGAAGATTTAGATTTGGAAAGGGATGGAACTAGGAAATGGTTGAATTAGGAAAGGTTTAGACTAGGACGGATTGAGATTCCTATTTCTTAAAACAAGAGATTGGATTTTGTTTCTAAAAGAGATGTTTTGATTTTGTTTCAAAAAATGGAAGATAGAATCTAGTTTCCTAAATGGGAGATTGGATTTGGTTTCCTAAAGAAAATATTTGATTTGACATGAATTTGGAAGGAGAAGTTTTAAAAACCCTAGATTTGGAAGACTATAGTTTTGACATAGAAAAGGGGTTTTGGAAACTTATGGTTTTTTATGTAAAAGGGAAGATTTTGGAAACCTAGGTTTTAAGGCAAGATTGAAAATCATGTTTTTGGGAAGAAAAATTAGGGTTTCCTAATTGTGGGTTATAGGGCTTGACTTGGACTGTAAGGAATGAGACTTTAGAAAATGAGTTTTTGGAAAGGAAGATTTTTGGAAAGAAATCCTAGAGAGGAGTTTTAGAAAGTGAGTTTTGAAGAGAGAGTTTTTGGAAAAAGATGGTTTTGGAAGGAGATTTTTGAAAAGAGTTGTTTAGAAAGGGAACTTAAGGAACGTTTTTAGAAAGTGAACTTTGAGGAGAGTGTTTTGGGAAAAGAGATTGAAAAGAAGTTTTTTGGAGGGAGTTTTTAGAAAATAATTTTGAAAATGAATTTGAAGAGAATTTTTGGAAAACATGTTGGTAAAGAGATTTTTAGAAAGAAAAATTTGAAAAGAGAGTTTTTAGAAAGTATATAAAATATCTCACTTTCCTAAAGCGATTTTAACCATAAGAAGATTAAAACCACTTTAAGATAGTGGTTTTAAAAACAACAATGATTTTGAAAATATGGACCATAACGATCACTTTAAATGTAACACTTTACTAAAGCAACCCTAGCTATGGAAAGACTAGAATCACCTTAGGATTGTGATTTTGAAAACAAGTTTTAGAAAAAAAAACTTTAATGCAAGTTTTGAAAATAGTTTTAATGTAAGTTTTGAAAACAAGTTTGAAAGCGAATTTTGGAAGAATGTAAGATCGTGATATGCACAATGCAAGTTAGGGTAGTGAACATACAAGGTTAAAGGCTTCACCACATAATCCAGAGGGCCGAACCCACGTGGTCTCCGGTTAGACTAAAAGAAAGCTCTCGACACGGTGACCTTCCAGTAGCCTAATCCTACATATGGACCGAGAAGGCCCTTGTTTCAAGCATGCAAGAAAAGGAAGGGAAGAAGATAGGAGGTTAAAATAAAAGAAAACCCAAGTGGGTTCAGAGGGAGAAGAGAGAAGGAGAGAATGCAGAAACGTAAATAGGAAGCCTACCTTGTATCTTCTTTATTTTGCTTTGCTTTGCGCGCTTTGCTTTACTTTGCTTGGATCTTCGCTTCAGTCTTCGAAGGCTTGTCTTGATCTTCGAGAGCTTCAGTTTGCAGCACTTCAAGTCTTCAATGGAGGCTTGAGAGGCTAGTGTATGAGTATATGAGAGTGTGTATGAATGTATAGAAGGCTAGGGTTTGTGTATGGTGGTTAGGGTTTGGAAAACCTAAAGGAGACTAGGGTTTTGGGAGGTTACGAGCTCTGTATATCGAAAAGTAGGGTTTTTAGACTGAGTTTGTGGACCTCTTTCACGCTGGAGGAGGCTCTGTATTTATAGACAGAGGATGAACCTGGCGCCTGTTGCAATGGCGCCAGGCCAAAAAAACCTTCTAGCTCCACTAAGAGTGGCACCAAGCCAAATGTTGGCTTGGCACCACTACTAGTGGCGCCAGCCACTTAGGAAATTTTTAAGGTCGGCAAGCAACGTATCTTTAGAAGACTTGGGCGCCTATACTAGTGATTAGCATGCAATTTTTAGCCTGGTTTTACTAGGAGTGACTCCAGAAGGTCCGGGAAGGATTTAAGGGACCGGAATAGCCTGGAAGGCTGGAAAAGGGAAGTAATAGACTTGAAAAATGATGACATAATGTGTTGGAAGGGTTGACCGGGCCATTAAGGGTAAAACGATCAACTGAGCCGGAAAGCTACTGGGACATACTCAGAATGTCCCGAAAGAAGACTCAAGATTTGGAAACATTATTTAGAATGTTCCCAAAGGCTACCAACTTGATACCTAAAGCTGGTGTAGTCGGAAAAGGCGATCGGCCCACTAGGGGCAAAACGGTCATTTCGCACCGAGTTTGCTGGAATTAACTCAGAATGATCCGAAAAGATAATGGAAGGTCGGGAATACTATATAAAGCATTCCCGGGAGGTTACCGGTTTGATACCCAGAGTTAGTGTGGTTCCCGGGCATTCGAATGTCTAGGGATAAAATGGTCATCTTGACCGGAAAGTCTCAAAATTGGCCCGAAACTGACTAAAAGGCACCTAATCATGTTGGATCATCTCTGGGACGATCTTAGAATGGTGGACTCACCTTTCTGAGGACTTGGGTACTACCTCGAGAAACATGCCAGAAAATGGCCCTAGGGGCAGTTTGATCATTTTTCACCGAAGTGGGCTAGCAGGCATCGGTGTTGACTTAGATTTTGACTGTTTCCGTTACTCTGACGGCAGTCCCGTAATACAAGGGTTGGTTGGCAATTCCCTATATCGACCTGTTTGCGAGTATTTTCGCTACTCTGACGGTTGCGATGTTTGCGAGTACTTCTATTACTCTGACGGTTTGCAATCATTCCCGAGACTACCTGATCTCAGGAAGCTGCTAAAGGGACTTAACACCTGAGAATCAACTTTCTCGGAAGGCATGCCAAAATAAACATTTCTGCATTGGCGGGCTAGCAGGCGCCAAAGGTGGACTGTTCTATCATCTTGGGGACTTGGGGTCTTATCCCGGTCGATGGGTTTGAAAGGACTTATCGTTCCGAAGAAATTTTTTTTGGAAAACGTACCAGATTGGATAGACTTATCGTCTCGAGGAATCAACTTTCTCGAGAGAGGTATTGGAATTGGAATTGGAATTAGAAAAAGGGACTTACCGTCTTTGGGAAGACACACCTACGAGATTGGACCGAACAACGCCCACAAGGGCATTTTGGTTATTTTGCATCTATTTAGGCCTGGTGGGCCCGCGAAGCGATGAATCAAATTGATTAGGACTAGAATTCTAGACTATGTCCATATTGACTTGAACTCAAGTCTGAACGGACTATAGACTGCTGAGCAGTCAAAATGGGGTACTTACACAATTCACTCTTGATAGAAAGTTTGTAAATCATTTGTATATCTTTATACACCTGTAAGTGAGAGTTTGAGAGTTCTCTTGTGGAAGAAAAACTCTTGTAAGTTTGAGTGAATCTTGGACAAAACCACTTGATAGCTAAAAAACTTAGGAAAAAGTTCTTGTGTAAATAGTGAGCTGAGTACTTGGTCAATCAGCAGCATCCATTTGTAATTGGAGATTACATAGTGGAGGAAGATTTCAAGGGGATCTTGGAGTGAGGACGTAGATCACGGATTGTGGTTGAACCTCGATAATTTTTTGTGTTCTTTCTATTGCTTTGTTTTTCATTCTTCTTTTGATTACATTGCATTATATATAGATTAATCGTTGTTGTATTGATTAAATTAATTTTAATTAATCTTAATTGCCATTAATCTTCAAAAAACCAAATTCACCCAACTCTTGGGTTGCTTTTTGGGCCAACATCTGATTCTAGACCTCTTTAAACCGAAGTTCATAATCTAAGAATTATGTAAAAACACAATCACACAACATACATTCATATGACCATAATAACCAAGCAAAATACTGCAAAACAGATGTTAGTACAAACCTATGTTCTACCCGAAACATGCATGTAACCGATTTTCAAAGAACATGGTAGATATTATACATATATAGTATCAACCAGACTCTTATACCAATTTTTGAAAATTGTAAAATTTCTTACGACCTAGCTATAGTGCATACACATAATACTAAAAATTTTGATCTAATTAGCATAGACTAATCTGTATGATTAGAATCATATTTTTGAGATCTCTCTAGTTTGATTCCGAATAGCAAAGGTATGAAAATCGAAATCTCTTTTCTTTGATCTCAAACAGCAAGTAATAGCAACAGAACAAATTCAACTGCTTGAACTTAACCTTCGGATTTCTGCTGAATCCCTCGTTCATGCCTTACTTTAGAGTTTCTTTTCCTCACAAAAACATGTATCTCTCAATTATGAGTAAGTATAACTCTAACTGCTCTTAGAATGCATATATATAGAGGCTATAGAAAGGACCATAAGACTATTACGACTAGGGCTTCCTACGCAAATAAGGATTTCTAATTCAACCAGGATTAATCCATATTTACGTAAATTATAATGTATGCCACTAATGAATTATAATTACACTTCATGTCATACTAGAAATTATATTTCGAGCTCTATATTATTAAATGTTTATTTATCTTCCCACGTTAAGATCATAGATACACGTTTATTACATTAAATTACTGACAATTAAATTTAATACACTTATTTAATTCTTTGAGACATTCTACTTAATTTATTTGATATGTCGGATTCATAATTCACCTACAGGGTTTGACATAATCAAAACTTATAGGTTTCCTCAAGAGAGTATCAATCCTATATTGGGACGTAGATTCCATTAATAATTAATATTCACCATATACGTAATATTATTATCCAACTCACTAAATGTATTAACTCACAAAGAATCTCACTCTTATGTAAATTAAAATAATAAATACTATATTCATGTGTTTATTTATTATATTATGATTAAAAGTATAAACACTTATAATAATCACGAGTTATTAATTATTTTATATAGTCAGTATAAAAACAATTACATCAATACGGTTCTGTTCAATGCACACAAAGTGAACTAATGCAAGGAATTAGAACTATATTGTTCTCTATAGTCAAAACAGACTTATTAAAACATTATGCTACAGTCTTATTGATGGTATGTCCAATTCTATCTAAAACTGTGAACGATAAGCTTATATTCTATAAAAATCGATAAATTGATCTTTCGTGTGTAAACAGTACTCTGCACATCAAATCATTTACTATATAAAATAAGAGATATATATACATAATCATTAAAATGGAATAACAAATTTATTAATAAATACTAAAATCATTACATAAAACTTGTCTTTTAGTATAAATCCTTAACAATAAATACCCCTAAGACAAAATTACTATTAATTCTGACAATTTTCATCTCTCTTTTTTTTGTAGATAAACCCAAAAAATAAGGGGTTATAAGTTCACTTTTGAACCATAGAAGTCATGTGAATTTTGCTCAGACTACAAGGAAGTAAAGTGTAATTACTTATTTTTTTATATAAAAATTTTGCATCCTTTGTTTTATTAGAATACTTAAACTTTATTTCATTGTGGTTTGAGCAACAATCAAATGACCCCTTTGTGATTAAAAAAAAATTAGATAACTTACTTGTAGTTTAAATTTATATGTAAAGTGGATGGGACTATGACATGTTTAGTGAAATGACAAAAATACTTTACGAAAGACAATTCTTTATTTTGACATAAGAAATAAAATTATCTTTTTAATATTTTATTTTCAAAAAATAAAATAACAAAAATACTCATGTGAAAAAATTACAGTTAAATAATTTTTATTCATTTTACAATTAAGTCCAAATCATAAAAAAAATTATGTATTTACTTTTAAATTATAAAAATAATTAAATCATAAATAAATAAATTGTAATTACCCTATATACTTTCTTATCAATCCAACCGTCCCACTAAGAGAAAACTATCCCAGGAGTCAAAGGACATATAATATCTACCTATAGAAAAAAGTAGCAAATGTGGAGCATATATAATTGTATACGTGGTGTTTCATTGCTTAGGTATACCGAACAAACGGTGAGCACGTACCACCTACATCTAGCTATGTTCCAGTCCCGCACCGTCACTCCTCGCTCAGTCTTCATAGCGTATTTTCATCTTCCTCTACGTCTAACTTTCCAGCTCTTCTCTTTTCAGATCAACTCTTCCATTTCTTCGCCATTTTCAATCTCTCTCTCTCATCAATGGTCACCGTTCTCGACTCCCTCACTTTTCGTACCTGTTCTAACATTCGGATGGCTCTCCATCTGCCGCCGACAGAGTCACCGCCGGTCAGCCATGTCCTGCCGCCATTCCTTGCCGGAATTCTCAAGGTTAAAGATCCAATCACCTTCGAAGCGATCGTTGGCTTTGTTATATACGATGAGTCCTAGGGTTTTCCGCCGAGGAGGGGTATTGTCTGCGAATCTGAGGAAACAGCCCTCGATGGTTAGATTCTTGCCATTTTTCTAATCTCCGTTTGTTTTGATCGAAAATGTGATAATTGTAAATACGTATAATCATGCATAATGCATATGTTTCTGCAGTAAACTGCTGCTTGTGCAACGAGTGAAATTTTAATTCTATAACCACTTATCACTATCAAGTTTGTTTAATTTTCTAAAATTTCTGGCAACGAATGAATTTCCCATTCTATAAAGAGTTATCACATTCAAGTTTATATATATGTTAGTGTGATGGGTTTAATTATTTCTAAATTATTGTAATTTGTGGATTGAGATAGTTAACGGAAGTCAATTCTGGAGAATTGTCTTGGTATGTGCTTATAGAATCTGGCACAGTAAGTTATAGCATGTCATTTGGCACTGCATCTCTGTTAAGTGTAGTGGCAATAGAAGGATTGGGTTTTAGCTGACTGATTCAACCTTTGGAACGTGGTTTGATAAATCTCTTGGTATTAGAATTTGACAATTTAAGCTGACATTGATCAAATACAAACTGGTGAACTGCTAACGATTGCTTTATTAATTGCTCTCTAAGTTCATTGAGGAACAGTAAATGTCTCGTTGAATGGCTTGCATTAAAGCTCAGCCTTCATCATGTGCCTATCAACTGTAGTGTTTTTCCCTAAAGAAGCCTCCTTAAACATTCTTGTAGCTGCTATAGCTGGTTTTGGGAAAGGTAATAGGTAGGCAACCTTATCATCACTTTTTGTGGAGAGGCTGATACTCGTGAATCGAACTTGTGCTATAGCCTTGGGCGAATGACACTTGCCATCGTACCTGGTCACAACCTCTACCTTGGACTTGATTGATATGATTATTAAAGAACTATGGCCAATGAAATGCTTAAGACGGTGAGGTAGCCATAATAGGAGTTACAATGATGATACAGTTGCTACACGACCACAAAATGTTGTTTGGCAAGATTAGAGATTCTCTATGGCTGCCTTAGATGAAATATCTGGTTTCCTTTTTCTTACTATTATCAACAAGTGAGTTAGAAATTCTATGCCTTTTCCTCTGATTCTATTTTATTTTGAAGAAACTTTATGTTTGTCTCTGTTGGGCCGAGTCAGCATTTAGTATGGTTGTATTGGGCAATTAGGTGGCATGTGGTGTTGCCAGAACAACCGTTTCTCGCATCTGATAGTGCTGTAGTTATTGTTTTTGGGCAAAACACTGTTGTAGACTGCTGATTGCGCCAAAGTTGCATTATCTAGCCAAATTTAGAGTATTCCAACAGGATGTTCTGGCTTTTTGTTATGAAAAAGCTATGCCTGTCTTTATATTTTCTATTAGTAACTTAAAAGTCAATGCAAAAGAGGAAGCAATTCAATTTGTTTGTTTTTTTATTTACAGTTAAGTTATGCCTGTACAAGGCCTTGGATCTTTTTTTGGAATCTGTCACTACCTTAGCCGTTCTGTGGCCATTTATTTAGGACATTGATCATCTTTTGTTATTGTTGTTAATTTTTAATTTTCTTCTTTTATTCAACATGGCAAGAACTTCAATGCATTGGATGATGATGTTCAAATGGAAGATTTGGAGCAATGCAAACATTGCCATATGAGGTTTAATTGTAAAGATAGTGAATATGCAAGTCATCAATGACCCATAATCAAGTTTAAAATGTCCTGATAATTGGCTGATACATAATGTTATTTCATACTCCCGTGACAGATACACATTGATTTATTGGTGATGAAAAAATTGATTATAACGGTCACTACGACCTGTTATGACACCATTCTATTACTGTATCAGTCCATAATGACCATTATTTTGCATTGATATGACCTTTTCGACCCTTAGTCAGCACATGAACACTGAGACATGATTTCAGTGTTATTTTACCCCAAGTTTTTGCTTTCTTCTTTTTGCTACTTCTCTTCATCTGTTTGAAAGACTTCATCTAGCCTAGATTTACTTGTTTCAGGTCTAAAACTTCAAGATTCAAGATCGATATTGAGATGTAAAACCACTATTCTTCTTGATGTTGAGACTGGTTGCTTTGGATGGCCATATTTGACTAATCTCAAGTATTCTTGGTTCAATTCTTGTGGTGATCTAGTGTTATATAGGATGGGTGTTCATTAGCTTGTGTACCGTAAGTTTATGAAGATTTAATTGTAAACCTTGGGTTGAAAAACTTGGAAAAAGAAGTTGCAAATATAGTCACTGGTATAGGCATATTATTTTATTACTATTGTATCAGCAAATAGTGGCTTATGTTTGTTTTGTTTTAATTATCTATTCTATTTGCATTTGTAATTATTCTACATAGTGAAATTTTCTTACTAAATGAAATTCTCCACTTTTTTGGCCTTAAAATCGACATAAAATTTAATGTCATTTATAAAATAAGTTTTTAGGTGCCACAATATTAATTATAAACTATTACAAACATTCAAATTGTGGTAAATAGTGTCAGAACATGCTGATCAATGAGGCTTGAAAAACTTCACTAGTTCGGTTTCCAATTTCTATTACACATTGGTCTACACTTTCGTTGCTGCTACACTGTGACTGCGGCCGTTACCTAACACATACCGTGATTTAGAATTGTGCTTTGAGCTCATCTATATGGGCACCAAGTGTCATGCTTGAACTCAGAAAAGAATGCTAGGGAAGTTGTCATATTTAAACACCTTGATACTACTACTATATGGGAGCCCTACAGACCTCTCATAGGCTGGACATGCTTTGAAGATGTCTCCCTTTCCCCTTTTGGATCTCATCCTATGGCTTGCCAAATTGATGGAATACAACAGGAATAGAGCTTTAGCTCAGTAAAGCAAGTGGCTGTATAAGGATGCTTTGTTGGCTTAGAAGATAAATCTTAAAGGACAACAAACTCGGGGTCAAAGTTGGTGTCTCGGAGCCTATATAACTGAAACATTATTTATCTAGTTTGGATAGAGATCTAAAACACTTAGGCTACTAGTGGCCTCCCAAAGCAAGGTGGTCGAATATTAGTAAACATGACATGGGTTTTAGAAGACAAAAAATTGATTTTTAGATACACCCTGGAGGGGAAAAAAAAAGGTTGGGTTCATTTGGCTTTATGTTGGAAGAATATGAGAAGATGATGTAGCTGGATGATAGAGAAAGATAAAGGGAGAAAGTCCTTGAAGAAGAAAATACTGAAGGAATAGGAGAAAATGGGAGAAAGGAGAAAATATTCACAACTATGGCGCATAAATAGTCATGCTGGGAGGTATTGAAGTGTAAAAAGGGCTATTTCTTAAACCAAAAGTATTGAGTCTTTTGCTTATGGACAATCGAGGGATATGACTAAGGGGAATGCTTGATTTGGTGTATTTGCAGGCCAACAACGGATTAGGGGTTAATGCAAGATAGTGTCTCAGGAACAGGTTTAGTTTTGAATATTGAAATTGCACACGTGTGGGGGCAAAATTCAACTAGGGAAACATGGCATTCTTTGGTATAGGATATAGATAATATGATGTTTCCTTAAGGAGCCTTCTCAATCTGGGCACCAGAGATGTGTTAGACGCATCCCCAGTAAGCAATAAGCATTTTAATTAGTAGCGATTTGCCTGAGCATGCCTGGTGTTTTTGGGGAGGTAATTAACGGGATAAAGAGTTATCATGCCTGCAAGTGGGTTGGAATACCATGACATCGAGATTGGAGCTGCAACGCAGATATTGACATTGCTTTGGGCTTGGCCATGGTTTGGCTGTGGCTGATATGGTCATGTCCAGTTGATACGTCATCTTCACATGCAGTTACCTAGATGGAGAAAAGGGAGTAATCAAATTGGGTTGATAACTTTATATTGAGTTTTAGTAGATGGCTGGGGTTGTCAGACAACGAGTAGGGCTTAAGCCAATTTGGAATGTGAAACATGAGGTCAACAAGGTTAAAAAAAAATGGAGTTTAGCTTGTAACTTGGATTTGTTTGTTAAGATCTAACTGATCCCACCTAATATACCTGCAACCTTAGCTGGTTTAGTGGTAGAGTACGACGGACTGTGCTTGCATTATTCTATAGTGGAAAAAAATGTCTATGAGCCAATCATTACTCTCTAGTTGTAGCATATCGAAGATCTCGGTAAAATTAGTGGAGCCAGGACTTGTGCAACTTATGTATCCAATGTGCTTTATTCACTCCATTAGTCCATTGTGCTTTCTAAGTTTTTAAGTTATGAATTTGATTTTAAAAATTACAAGAGGATAGAGATTTTTTATTTTTTTAAATTTTTTTTATCACTGTGCATAAATATAGGAATCTTATTAGTCTTAGGCCTTAGATGCTTAAAAAAGTTTAGGAGATCCAGTTTGCATTTTAGTGTATAACTTTAGTATGATGGGAATGCATAAATTCAAGTACTAACACAGCATCAAGTATGATGAGAATGCAACAAATTTGATAACGTAACATGCTTTCCTGCTAAGCATCCATGAATGTTGTCAATGTGACATGGGCTTGGGCATATGAGCCAGTTTTAAGAGTGTGCCTGGGCATCAAATTCATCTAGCCTCCAAAGCTTAGAAATAGGGACATGTCATATTGTAGAAATATCTGATTCTAATTCTATGAGAATGAGGGTAAACTGAACTTTTATGCAATATACTGTGTGCACTGTACGTACCTCACTCACCTTGAAATATATATGTATTGTAGGAACATAAAAGGAAGTATGGCCAATCGAAATTTTCTCCATTGGAAAATCGATTTTTTTAACATATTGTAGAATAATACTCATATCTTATAATCTCTAATATCATTCACATTTTTTGAGTGTCCATGTGAAATAAATTAGTTTTTCATGTGGTGCCCTTGGGCTGCCGATTTTATTGACAAGAATTCCCATCCATTCAGTGGAGGAACCTCCAGCAATAGTTCCATTTTTTTGGTAAAATATGCCACTTTGATTCCAACATGGCTTGAGGGCTATTTTGTAATTAACTTGAAGGTGCAGACTGGCTTAAATCATAAAGGCTCTTGGAAGTCATACTAGAGACTTGGGAATTAACTTATTGGCATTCCTATAGGCTTCCTCATCCAGGTCCTTTTTTGTTTTGGGGGTTTTGGGGTTGTGGGGTTGGATGTGGGTACGTAGGGGAATGATCCCCGTTGTACTCCATCATTTCCTTTTAAAAAGAAGGAAAGAAAGGACAATAAAAAAATAAGAAAAATACTTAAACGGAAAGAAAAAGAAAATTGTTAACCTTTCCTAAACAAGCCAATATCATGCTTTTTAGGAATAAATTTCGGTTGCGGAAACTCCATGGTTTTTGTGTGTGTGGATTAGGAAAACAACTATGGCTTGATTGTTGGTCATTCACTAGCTTTTGTAATCCATTTCCATGGTCACATTGTTCAAAAAAAAGACAGCCCATTATATGAGGCTCTCACCACTGTGCCCAGGTTATGGAGAGTACCCTTACTGTTGCGCCACAACCCACCCTCGTTGATTGTTAAACAAGCATTTGCGTGCAATGTTTTAATAGTTTTGGTTGATGGTATTATAAATACAGGGTAATAACCTGAAATGCAATGAAATATAATAATGTCAATATATGCCTATGAATGTCGGAGTTCAAGCAATTTTTCTTCTTCCTCTATTTACTTTAAGAAGACTAGATGAAGCAAAGATCAAGGGCAGTTAAAGGAGGATGTTAAGGATAACGTTAGAAATGTTGAGAACGCTTTAACATTTATGGTCAATGTAAAATTTGTTGGTTTCAGACACAATCATGGCCACCTTCCCTTTTACTCCTTTATTATTAATTTTGTGTTTGCCACAAATTGAACACAAATCTCATAGAATTGCTGCATCTCCATCACCATCTTCAAAACTTAGGTGCAGTATTGCTAGTTTGAAAGGTTATTTATGCTTTAACATTGCAAAAGGTATATGTTAGAGCTCCATTTGTTCCAAAAGTTTTAAGTTACGAAATGGGATCAAGCACTCTTCCTCTTCCTCACCTGTGACATTGTATCGCACGTGGAGAGGTTATAAACTAAACTAAATGGGCCTACAACCACAAACAAACCAAAATGCACAATAGCAAACGTAACAAAAGAATAAACATAGATAATGAGACTTGAATTCATGACTTCTTAAAACCAAAGTTATGATACCATGATAGGAGAATTATGTATGACATATAATAATATAAGTGAGAGATAATGGATCATTGATAGTGTATCTCACCCAATCTCATAAATTAGGAAGATCAAATATAACATTCCATTTGGCATATGAACAGAATATATTTATTAGAATGTGGAAGTAAATATTTAATGTCAAAGATGAGAGAATCATATATTTACTTCTCATCTTCAATGTAAACCCAAACAAGGGTCACTTATAATGATCATCCAAGTATTCCAACAAAGTAAAAGCTTTTAGGTGGCTTTCAAACGAGTTGTGCTAAGTAAATGACTGAATGTACATATATAGTTATTTACTTCACCTTCTCTAAGCTATGTGGGATTTTCTACCATATCCTATGCACCTTCTCCTTGAAAACTTCCCTCAAAGGTTCTGGCTGTCTAAGTCACCCCCTCTTCAGACAATGTGTCCTCGTGTTGGGCTTTTATCCACACACTTCCCCCCTCTTTGAGCAATGCGTTCTCGCGTTAGGCTTCTATCCACACACTTCCAGCTAGGCTCAGCTCTGATATCATTTTGTCACATCCGGATTTGCCTAACACAATATTATCTACTTTGGGTCGTAGCCCGCAAGGTTTTAAAATGTATTGTGTTAAGTAGAAGACCAAACCTACATATATAGCTCTTCATTTCACATTCCTCAGGCAATGTGGGACTTCTACCATGCCCTATACAACTTCTCTTTGAGGACTTCCCTCAAAAATTCTAGCCGTCACAGTTAATCTCCTTTTGCCCTACCATTCTCCTAGTAGGTAGTTTTTTTAACGCTTGTCAAATGGAAACCTTTTTTATTGCAATTTTTGGTTTTCTTTTTGCTATCCTTTCTTCTAGGGATTGAAAAGAAATACTCTTTTTGATCATGGTGTGGTAGTATTATCCATGCTTTCCAATACTGCCTACAGATTTGGTCTTTCTGATCATTCTGTGTTACGGCTCAACTAGAAGAAGATGAATAAGAAGTGTTTGAGGAGTTAGATTAAAAGCCCAAGCTTGTTAGCCCATCGAGACATCAACTTAGCCCAAAAGAGAAAGTGGCCCATGGATGCATTCTTTTTAGCCCAAAAGAGGATGGATGAATTCTTTGATTAAGGTAGCCACCTCAAGAAAATGGAGGTGCAAGATCTTCTACCATGCAAGGAGAATTATGTACTATAGCATTATAATAATGTAAACGAGATACATTGAATCATTGGTGGTGTGTCTCACCCAATCTCATAAATTAAGAAGGTCAAAGATACCACCAAAATTTGACACATGAAAGTGAATGATCATCCAAATATTCCAATAAAGTGTAAGTTTAAAGATAAGTTGGTGATTAACAATTTTTAAAAGTGTATTTCATTGAATTTGGTACATAAAAAATATGTATTTTTTAGTATAGAAACTAAATGCATAATTTAAAAGATATCAGAATCATATATTCGTACTTCCCATCTTCTCATTGTCAAGGATTCCTATATAAACCGTAATAGGGTCACTTATAATGATCATCTTAAGTATTTCAACGAAGTGTGAGGTTTCGGAGGAGTTGGTAGTCAACAAATTACCAGTATATGATTCTATTCGAACAGTTAATAAACCGCTCTTGTAGTGCAATTTTGAGAGGAGTCACTAGTTGTGCACTAATCACCTAATTGGGAGAACATGGAATGCTTCATTAGGGTTTGCTAAACCAACTGGTCGCTCCTCACGTTGAAGTATCAGTCCCCTTTCTTATTGCCTAGGTTACACTTTTGAAGAGTCCGAGAATCAAATTCCCTATATTTTCACCATATTATTCAAAACATCGTGGATTCTTTTTCTTGGACATTAAGGGGAATGCGTAAACATCGATGCAAAAACCCAAAAAAAAAAAAAAGGGAAGAAAAAAAAGAGGAAGAACCCACCCCTACTAAGTTTATCATGGATATATCAAGTTTGATACTAATTAGGTGCATGCTATGCCAATACTATCTCTTCCATTTGAGCTGGCCAGCACTTAATTTCATTCATGTCCTTGGGCGATTTGGTAAGATGGACCTACCATAGGATTAAATGCCGGATTGTCTCATTTTCATTATAGATTTGGCTCCACAATTGTACTTTTTATTCCATTTTGCTTTGAGTAGTTAGATTTTAGGGCAGGTAAGTTATACTTCTAACTTGCTCTTAACACTATAAAAATTACAGTGATGATTCTCTTTATCTCTTATCTCTTATCTCTTCCTCTTACTACGATATATATACATATAAAACTATACACGATAACAATATACGTATGGCGGATGTACGATTTTTTGTTTAATGGGGACAAAATTTATGTAGAATCATACACGATTTTTTTTAATTGATAATATATTTTCTTAATAAACAAAGTGGCAATTTTATTAAAGACGCCGAAAAAGTGGCACTGATTGTGCACAAAAGTTGTACACAAAAACTATAAAAAAAAAAAATCTTAATCCAGATTTGATTGGCTAAGATTTAAAATTTCGAGAAGTGATTTTGGGTTTTTAGATAACTAAGTGTCTATGGATATAATAAAGGGTTAATGTAATACCATATTTATCAAAATCGGACTGGATTGACCGGTTCAACCTGTTGAATTAGGAATCGAATCCTAAATTGGTCTGGTTCAACTAATTTATTAGAAATACAATTGAACCTAATTGAACCGGGCGATATTTTAAAAACTAGTGAACCAACCAGTCGGTTTTTAAAAATACCTTTGACCAACTTTGACTTTTTAAGTATATTCTAAAAATTTGATGTATTTGTTGCTTTAAAGAGTTGAAATTGAGAACTAGGAGTAGAATTAAGCAACACTTATCATTACTCTATTTGATTTTTTGTGTTTTACTTTGCAATATAAATTATATTTAAGGTAAAAACATATATGAATAAATAAAATACATTTAATTTATAATGCTGGTTGAACTACTGGCTGAATCAATGAATCATAAACTGGTAGCCTCACCATTTTGATACCCGGTATGATTTTGATAACTATGTGAAATATGTATATTTTCTAGTACAGATTTAATATATTCAATGGGAAAAAATATAAGTATTACTAAATCTAGAGAGAGGCAAATATAAGTTTTTGTAAATTTAATGAGAGTAAAATATATATTTATAATTTAGAATCAAATAAATACAGATGAAAATTTTTTTAAAAACAATAAAAGTAGTCAATCCAGTGAGGGTAGCTGCCCCCACTAGACCCTTTCTCGGTCCGCCCTTGTTAATTCCTATATGCAAAATGTGTTGAATGGAAAAGTTTACTTTTCTTTTGAGGCCTGGGGTCGAGAGTGAGGGAAGAGGCATCTCTTCACAAACAACTGCAACAAATACATGATTCATGCAGCAAGAGCAAGAGGTGATCAGGTCAAACCCAACTTCATGACAGCCTTTTTTTTTTTTTCTTCCCCGTCTGCCTTGTTATTTTTAATTCGTTGTCATACGTAATGTAGATCCTTCGAGATTAGTCTAAAAACCAATTCAATTTCAGAATTTTAATAAGAGCTTCCTTGTTTCTAAAGCAATTTCAAAGTAGAGAAGAGAAGGTGGAATTCGAGGAAGATTCATTTTGTTTCCTACGTTTTATATGTCACTATCTTCTTCATATTTGAATCAGTGATTGTTTATTAAATCATCAGTAAGAGATATTCTATTGTTGGTTTGTTAGAGTGGGCAAGAAGAGAGAGAACCATTGACCTTTGAATTAATAGTTTCCGGTCTTTGTGGACTAGAGATATGTTTACCTGTTCATATGAGATGTAAATGTTCAAACTCTTATACTATATTCTGATATTTTGGAATTGTGATATATATATCTGAAATGGTTGAATAATAGGCCTTCTGACCTGTAGTTTCACTCATGGTGATGGATCAAGTTTGAGATTATACAAGTGAACTGTAAATTTCACACCCTCCATGTGCGAGTTTAATGAGATTGCTTGCAGAGAAGGACATTTCAAATACACACACACACACACATATATATAAATATATATGGATGGAAATTTATGATCAAAACTGATATCATTTTTTGGCAGACTTGATTAAATTAATCACCGACAGTTTCATCACCATATGTGAGACATCAAAGCTGAGACTGTATCCCATTCTATGCACTCGGACGAATGCATCATGTGTGGGTGCTTTGCTTAGCCACAATTAGCATTGTAACCAATATCATTTTAGGATTCAACTGAGCCTCCGGAAAATTTATTCTCCACAATTTCAGATATCCTCTTGTTTCTATTGTCCAATATAAAGAATTAGAGATAGAATATTGTTAGTGTTCTCGATGTCAGCAAGGATCTCACATATCTTTCTGACATGACCCAATTATGTAAATTAAGGAAGGCATACAGAAGTTTAAATTTAAAGTAATTTTGTGCGTCGGCCATGTTCAATACTTTGATAGTGCATATACACACACACACACACACACACACACATATATACTGAATCTCTTGAGAAAGCGATGCAGCAACCCTCTTGGCAGGACTGGCATTAATAAAATTTAAATATCCCAGTACTTCCAATAGGATGATGTTTTAATCTCGATTCCACGTTGTTATTAACTCGTTCAATCCATTAGTTAATTGCTGTATTAAAAATGTTTGTTTTATCACCTATGACATAGCATAGAAGTCAAGAAGAGTAATCCCTACTCAACTTTGCTAATGCATACCACTTTTCCTTAGAGCATTTTTTTTTTTTTATTCCACAGACAGGCAAGATGGAACTATCTGTATTGATGGATGTTAGTTTCGTAGCATTGCAGACATATATATATATATATATATATAAGAATTATACAGTGAGAAAAATTGACTCGTATAATATTACTCGTCGTTTAATCTAATGCACATGTGGGTTATCTGGTCATGTAAGCAGTTGGGTAGGTGAAGATGAGGATCATGCCCGTCGGTTTTTGGTAATTACAGTCAGTTACTGATTGATGCATTTCTCTGTTTTCTAATAAGTAGCTCAAGCTTGTTTTTATAAAGGTAAGAGTGGTCATTAAGTTTTGATTAGCTTCAAAATCTAATCAAAGTTTGGCTTTTTTTTGGGTCTCAAGCCAATTTTAAACACACTGACTATAGATTTTAACAACTTTGGTTTGTTTTACAACTAATTTTTTATAGGAATTCCGAGCGAAGAGCCCTTTGCAATCTTAGTGGTCAAGTTATCAAACCATTGCTCCATTGTAGTTTTCAATATTCTCTCTTTCCCTAATAGGAGCCGATAAAATTAAGCTCTTAAAAAGTAAAAAAAAAAAAAATTAACTAAAGATTCTTGTACCCGCCGTATCATTGTCCAAAACCTGAGCATTTGTGGAGACTGGGAGGTCTGGACATTAGGGCTACAGTGATCCGAGTAAATGCCAAAACAATTCCATGCACCAAACTGCAGCAAATGGATGGCAGACAGACGATTTTATTTACCTTTTGGCCGGATAAAAACCATGCCATCTTCATCTATTAAATTCTGATTACTCGGTGGAACAAAACCCAACATTTTTTTCTTCTTACAACTAAAAAATCCAACACCACACACCACACCCCCCCCCCCCCCCCCCCCCCCCCCCAACCCAATCCAGCCCGTGGGGAGAGAGAGAGAGAGAGCTACTTGGCCATATGAGGTCTGAATGTTCTTTTCTTAAGACAGATGCAGTCGTCACATATCAGAAATGGTTGAGTTATAAACCTTCTGACCTTAGGCTCCATCAATGGATCAACTTGGCGTGGTGGGTTTCAAGCATTGATATCTATTAATAAATTTCGCCAAGGTTGCCTCAACTTGGTTTATGTAGTTATTTTATTCTAAGCAATAGCTTGATTATCTATTACTGTGTTTAGAACTTTAATTTATTAAGAAAAAAATAACAGAAAAAAAAATATGAAAAAAAAGTACAAAATGATAGAAGATTTTGTTCTCTTTTTTTTTTTCTCATATTTTTATTTTTCTTTTCTTTTTTATCATCAAATTTTTTATCCAAACACAACGTTTGTGTATATTGATAGATGTGAAACCTCTAATAGTTAAAAGTGATCATGAGACAAGGCCACACTTGGTTAACTAACCAACAAAAAAACAAAAACAAAACAAAGCAAAAATAAATAAATAAATCTTAGTAGTATTTTCATCTTTGTATGGCATATTCTTCTTAAGCATGTAGAGAGAAGATTGTCTGAGAAGCTATAGACTTTGGAAAAGAAGATTGTTTCAAAAGTTTAGACTTTGGACCACTTCACTGAATCTTGTTTAAAAAAAAAAAAAAAAACAGCTTCAAAATGAAGCTTTATTTATTCATGTGAAAAGCTATACAGTCATATTCAATACTTCGAAATTCCACACATATTTGCTGAATTCCATTAGAACGGGATACAAGACATTAGTAAAATGAAATAAAATATTCCCCATATTTGTGATAGTATGGCATTTCACCTTAATTTGGTACGATCTTGTTATTCACTCATTCAATCCATTGGCTCGTTGTTGTAATCAAATTGTCTCATAATCTTTGACATATATGCCATAGAAGTTAAGCTTAAATTAACAAGTCGTAGAATATATTCAATTTTGCTTGTTTGCTTGGTCATTTCACCTATTGATGTTGAAGAATCAGCGGATGAGTTGTGGTTAGGGGTGAAATGCCACTCGAACCCAGAGCTAGCTGGTTCTCCCCGAAATGCGTTGAGGCGCAGCAGTTGACTGGACATCTAGGGGTAAAGCACTGTTTCGGTGCGGGCCGCGAGAGCGGTACCAAATCGAGGCAAACTCTGAATACTAGATATGACCTCAAAATAACAGGGGTCAAGGTCGACCGTTAATGCAGTCAAATTCAAGTCGAGCTCAACACATTAGTGCAATGCAAACAAATGAATAAACTGGTTTCTTTTTTTTTTTTCTCTTGGTTACAAGTTCCAATTTTGAACAAACCAATTTCAAAAGAGTTAAAAACGTTTTAAATTTGAGTAACTTGATTCGTTTTGCAGCCTGCCAATAATGTGCCATCAAGAGAAACTCCCTAGCTCCAAAAGAGTTTTAATTCCCTAGCTCCATGGTGTGTTACTTCTTGTCTTGCTTCGTAAACTATACTCACTGTAACCGAAGGTTTATGCCTTTGTTTTTTCAGTTCTAGATGTCCAAAGTCAACGCTATTAGGGATTTAAATTAAGGAGAATGCTGAAGTACTTAGAATCTTTGCACAAAAAATCATATTGAATAATATACGAGTGATATTTTTGCAGTTATGAACTACAATGCAGGGGTTTTTGTTTTTCCAACGAATGGATGCCAATAAGGCACATCTTTTGTATGTATATAAAATAGGTTTGAATAGCATCACCCTTTGAATAAATTTCATGCATTAACTACGACAGAGACAAAAAAGAAGGGGGAGACTGTTCATCAGGGTCCATATAAAAACTGTACACTTGCACATTGTCCATCCAATCTGACCTGTCTATGGGTTTAGACTATAGAGGCATTGCTTGGGCCCCGGGGGAAGGAATTTAAAAGGGGAAGCCAACTGCAGAAATGAATGGCAGACCTTTTTATCCACCTTCTATTTTTTTTTTAAATATGATATCCCACCTGATGTCATTAGTGGTTTTGCCCATTCCTTGGGTCTTCATTCCTATAGATATATACATGTGTATATATATTTGCGTATTAAGTCAATGACCATTGAAATGTTTTTAATCCCTTTGTTTCCAGTTTTCAGCAAATAATTTCTCTTGCTGGGAAATTCTTAACAGTATTACTCACCAGAAACATTACGTCACGATGAGCACAAGATGAAATCTGAATGACTATCCTACTCTTACACAAATACAGTCTGTGGAATCTTCAAAGCAGACAGGCCGAAAATTAATGATACTGTTTTAGTCTATAATTTTGATTGCTTGGTAGACTTCATTTGTTGCTTCTTTTAGTCACAAAGTTATAATTAAACTTAGACAAATAGACGATCCATTGCTTGTTGCATGAAAAACTCAAACGTTTGTGCTATACATGTTAAATGCAGGTCACTTGCCTCTTAATCTTGTCCAAATTTAGGCCTTGCCTCCTTAAAGTTCACATTTTATGATATAAGGTGTCTGCAATTTACCTTATGTAAGCATTATGTGGTATAATCTATTCAATTTCAATCAAATATCTCCATGACAAATGGTTTCGACTAGTTTAGAGGGACATAAATCAAATTATTCGGGGGTGGCCTAAACTGAGGCACGATTAGAAGGGGTGATTTAATAACACATGCCAAATCCCACAGTGAGTAAACTAATCACTTTAGCCGGCACAATCATTTATTTTAATTGAAACTTAATTGACTAAAACATATGTACATGTATATACACATATATACGGTACCGAGTGATGACATGAGATTTCATTTTCAATGGCATTTTATTTTATTCATCAATCCATCTTTATGGTACAGTTTTGTTTTGTTTTGTTTATGATGTTAATTAACATCCAAATTCACGTTATCGCGGCTGGGTGGGTGGTCATTGACAAGATATATATGTATACAAATGTAAATATTTTGTTATTGATTCTTTACAATTTTGATGTTTGTGATAAATGAGTGGTATGGTGCAGATAGTCCAAAGACCTATATAGCTTTATCTTTGTTAATTGTTATAGACAACAATTTGCCTGCTATATTATGAATGGGTGGTGGGGTAGCTTTGATGATATTTGATACAATAATATGTCCTAGATGCATCTGCTACGCTAAGCATAAAAAATTTTAAAATAAAACCTACGAATAAAATAAAGTTCAACTTACAGATATGTTAATCTAGAAAAAGAAAGTCTGAATTAATCTAACTTCTGCGTTGTTTCTGCACGGCTTCCATGTCTCATTTCAACCCATGAAAAGACCATATAATTAAAAATATCACTTTACCAAGTAATTTTTGTCCATTTGCCATAATGCTAAATCAGATGTGAACTCATTCGAATAATATATGCGGGCAAAAAGAAAAAATTGATTTTTGACCCTCCCATCCGGCAAGCAATTAACTATATACACACAGTGTTTTTTTTCCTCCCAAAAGGATGTGACAATAACATTTCATTTGGCAAAACTTTAAAATTTATTTTGTTCCTTGGTTCAACTTTTGTTTAACAAGTTTTTTTTAAATGGTACATTTGTTTCCCACCATATGTACAAGAGTAAAAAATATTACGAAACTTAACTAAAATATAAAATCTAGCCATGTTTTGAGTATTTTCTGTACATCAAGAGAGTTTACTTTGTCCTGTGTATACATATGTATATATATATAGAGAGAGAGAGTGAGAGAAAGAGTTCACTTTGTCTCAACATTAATTTAAATAGCCATGCAAAAGGTTCAGTCTCCCTTTGGAATTAGATAGTATGTCTTTTTTAGTGCAATGTATGTAAGAGAGTTTAGTTTCCGTTTGGGGCAGGGAAGAGGTACTTGCCAAATTGCAATGCCAATTGCCACCACCTCTAGTTATAGGTACATATTGAACATTTCCTAATAGATAAGTTATTGTCTAACTTGAAAACGATTAAAAACGAGATTATACATATGCATATAAATAGTACATATATATATATATATAGATAGATAGATAGATACTTTACATATACATATTTTGCAATTGAATGAATTGATAGGTTATTTCGATCAATATGAAGCTTATGTTATCACGGAAAATATAACTGCAAATATATTGCTGACAATTACTTTGATTCTAGGGATTCATCGGCTCCATATCTTCCATACATACAGCAAATATTTTAGTGTAGTCATTGGATGGAACGAATCTATAGATTATGAGAAAGTTTAGTAAATTAATGGCTGTATGAACTATTTATGAGCTCTATGCCAACATAATGTTATTCAAGTAGCTAGAAAATTATTATTAAACAAAAAAGCCTATTAAAAGGGTTTATGGTTACCCATCACAAACAGGGAAACTAAGAAGAACAAGAAAGAGAGAAAGAAAGAAAAAGCAGAATGGAAAGGAGATGTGTACTAGAAAATCCATAGAAGTCAAGTCTCTGCCTTTGCTACTTGAATTCAAATGATCATCACCAACTATTCTCGATACAGTCAATTTGCATGAAGTTTTCAAAGAACGTTCTTTTCTTTCTATTCTTTTTTATTCTCATTTTAAATTAGTCACTCTCCACATTTGCTTTAAAGTTGATTAAGCTTGAATATGACTCAATAAAAAGAAAAAATCCAGCTATGGTTGCACGGTCAATCACACATAATAGGCAGATAGTGACTGAACGGCAATATATATATATATATATATATATGAAATTATGTATCTGCATAAAAATGTATATCATATTAAGGAAGGTCTTTTGATTTCATGCTTGGACACCCAATTATGAATTTTAATTACTCAAATCAACCCTTACATCTATTAGGGGTTTTATACCTCAATAAATAATGATATTTATTGTACCAAGGGACAAATTCTTTTATGGACTAACAATTACAAATTTATCCGAAAATAAATATAACATTTCATATTATGTTTTGACTAGCCAGAATATCCACCGGCTCAAGGTCGTGCTGTGCTCAATTGTAAATTCAAAAATCTTGTGTTCGATTTCTACTGGCAATACTCTATCTCATAGTTGTCGAAATAGAAAGTGGAAGCGGGAGACATTAGGAGAAACGGAAACGGGAAGCGCAGCTAAAAAATATAAGGAGAAACAGGAAGCGAGAAACGATTGGAAAACTTAATGGGAAACTTTTTCGAAACTCAAAAGAGACTTTTAAAAAATTTAGTGGAGACCTTTGGAAAACTTAGTAGAAACCTTGAGAAAAGTTAGTACAGACATTTGAAAAACTTAGTGGAAACCTATACAAATAATTTCATAGATACTTAGTTAGAACTTGAGGGAAAAAATTTATAAAAATTAACATTTTAAGTTTCCGAAGCATTTTCCAAGAGTTTCTCAAACTTTTTCAAAAAGTTTCCGTTAGATATTCAAAGAGTTTTCTACAAG
The DNA here is from genome assembly GCA_033060915.1 of Euryodendron excelsum. Classification (NCBI taxonomy): domain Eukaryota; kingdom Viridiplantae; phylum Streptophyta; class Magnoliopsida; order Ericales; family Pentaphylacaceae; genus Euryodendron; species Euryodendron excelsum. The sequence goes on along the minus strand of CM065381.1, from coordinate 32,110,837 downwards.
TTTTCTAAACGTTTTCTAGGAGTTTTCGAAACGTTTCTTCCGCGTTTTTGAAACGTTTCTCCAAATTATTTAAACAGATTTCATTCCCATCCTAAAAATGCGTTTCCAAGAAAACACGTTTCCGCCTCCGAAATGAGTTTCCGTGCAACTATGCTCTGTCTTAGTTAGATGTCCTAATATGCATAAGGACTTTGATCCTAATTACTATTAAAATGAAAATAACTTTGATATATTTTTGATGGGCTATTAAATAAAAATAATTTTTCTCGATAAACATTGATTTTTTTTTTGGTAGCCAGGACACAACTTGAAGAAGCTAGTTTGTGAATCCTCCATTAGTCCGATAGAGAGTTGAGGACGCCGAACTCATCTGTATGTGTCACCTTCTTGTTTAATGGTTTGGGCACCAACTTCTTTGTACCAGTATATAATAAATAATTATGCTTACATATGTCACACCATTCTTCTAATCAAATGGCTAATCCTTGAACTTATAAGCTGTGAGTTAATTCTTGTCAAATATCTTAACTTAAATTTTATAAATTTGGCTATTTTTGAAGAAATTAATATATACGAAACTTAAAAATTATTTACATAATGAGTATGCCTATAGTTTATATTTAAATATATAAGTATGCATGTACATGCGTGCTCGAGAGATGTTATGTATCATGGTCCGTTTCTTCGCGTTCCATGACAGCTAAAACTTGTGCCAAACTTGTACCCAAGAGCTGCCTAAACTTTGTCCAAACCAAGCCCAAGACAACTCCTTGGTACGTCAAGGATGGCCCAAAAATGCAGTCAGGTGGGGAGCCGATTAACCTCACTTTGGCCTATGTCAATGGCATGGGTAAAGGGCGAGATAACCTCACTAGCATTCAGCCATATCACGAGGTGGACTTCAAGGCAAGGCCCATGCCCTCATTTTCTAAATTCGTGCTAACCCAGACTCATTTGTACATATTGTATAGAGCTTAAGAGTGTAAATTTGGTGTCGGATGCACGTGTAGATTTTCCCTTATTAAGTGGTGCAGCATCCAAGTTAGTAGTGTGTTAACCCTATCGAGGAGACGTGTTGTAATTTTTTCGAAGGGTTAGAAAATTAGTTTAAGGTCATATATAAATGTATGTGAAAGGGTTTTGCCAAATTCCTTGTAGATATTTTTGTAGACTCATTATGACTCCTCGTGGGAGTGTCATGTTTTGTGGTATCAGTTTTGAAATGGCTTAAAATGTTATATTAAGGAGGGGGTATGCTCTTACCACCCTTCACCCCACAACTTCTTTTATGGCTAGAGGTATGTCTTGTACATATGTGAGCTATGTAATAATGCTTTTATCAATGAAATATGTTTATTACTTCCACCTATTCTTCAAAGGAGGTTACTTGACGGTTGGTCTTTAACGCTCAATTCTAGCTTCCAAATGAGATGATCCGGGTTTAGCTGGCTTGTCAGACGGATTTGGCAAGTGTCGCACAGGTCACATTTGTGACTGTCAAGCTCACAAAATGTCAGACCGTGACACTATACGCTTGGTGATGACATATTTTTATAAATGAGCTATCGAAGTCCCGCTGGCACGCGCATTATCAACTGGTGACTTAGGTGCCGACCCTAAGGATTAGGTTTAGACACCATATTCTCTGTACTAGTTTATCATGCCGAACATACGAAGATTGCACGACTTAGCATACTTGTAAAACATGGTCTGCACTGTTAGGGATTTATATTACAATATATGTTTTGTGTAATATTTTTAGTATTTATTAATAAATTAATTATTATATTTTAATAAAAATTGGTGTAAATAATGTTTGTTTTGTGTTATTTATTTAATAATTATGTTTATGTGTTTTTTATTTTATATAGTAGATTATTTGGTATGTAGAGTTCAGCTTACACACAGAAGATTAGATCATCAGTTCTCGAGAAATATAAGCTAATCGTTCATAGTTTTAGACGTAACTGAATACGCCATCAATAGAACTGTAGCACATGATTTTAATAAGTCTATCCTGACTAAAATTACAAATACTAATAAGAAAGTAAGTCACATCCTCTGTATCTACCTTCATGGTAGTTAAAGCTACAAAAATTACCATGATTAAAACTAGTAGATGATCCACTTTAATTGTTATAGAATTTGGTGAAGATACATTGATTAATTGTTAAATTTGTGAAAAAAATATTCAAAGTAAAAAGGTGAAGTGGTAAGATAAATAAAAGAATTTATTGAATAAAAATAATTTTTAAATTTCATATATAAATAATAATTTCAAGATAAATAAAAGCAAATAAAATAGAAATTATTTATTTATTTCACATATAAAAATCTCAAATTAAATAAATGATAAAATATTTTTAACATTAATGAATTAATTTAAAACTTATGTTAAATATTTATCAAAATTGTATTTAAATAGTTAATATTACATTAATAATTAATTATTTAGGCTTAACATAATAATTAGTTAAAAGGTTCCACATAAATATTGTTCGGTTCTTGGACCTACATAAATAGTGTTATGAAGGTGGCCTTTAAAAAAATTTAAATACCTTCAAATTTAAAGGTTGCAAGTGAAGACCACCTTTATTTCTTTAAATTTTTAAAGAAACGAAAGTGAGTTAGAGTGCAAAGTACAAAATTTAGAACTCATATTCAAATTTAAAGATTTGAATGCAGGTTGGAAATGCTCTTAATAGTGATAGGTCCTGTTAAGTGGAATATTAACAAGTAAAAGACCCTCCTCAAATGATTGGAGGAGCACTGAATAATTCCTCCTAATGGGTGGACAGAGTTGGTTCAACTGGTTGAATCGATAATTGAACCATGAATTGGTTTGATTCAACTAATTTATCAAAAATACAATTGAACTAGATTGAATTGGGTAGAATTGGCCTATATTTAAAAAATCGATGAACCAACTGATATATAGTGAACTGGACGATTTAAAAAAAAAAAGGTCAAAATAACCCAAATTACACATTATTTAAAACCAATTGTTTATTAAAAACATATATTTTGTGATTTTTTGATTAAAAAAATAAAATCATTAAATAAAAACTTTAAACTAAAACCAAAAGAAAAAAGATAAAGAAAAAGAAAGAAAGAGGAAAAAAAAGTATCAATAGGAATTAGAATAAAGAATATTAAAGTTAGGAGAAAAAAATTCACCTTGAATGTTTTTAAAAATTACTTATTTTCATAATTTTTCTTATAAGTGCTTATTTTTTATACTTAGTTTGAATTATTGTATGAAACTGACCATCATTTAACCCATTAATAATTTTTTAACTATTATTTTTATTATTTATTTATTATATAATTAATAAATTATTAAACCAATAATTTAACCGGTTTAATTACCGGTTTGATCCTGATGACTATTGATCTAACTGCTGGGGACATAAACAGTCAAACAAAAGAGTCCTCGGAGTCCACGACTCCGTGCTACGTGTTGGGGAAGCAAAATTATTCTCCGCAGTGGGGCGCACGCCACCTGCCCTGTTCCCCCACAGTTGATTCCTTTTTTAATGACTTCTAGCACTTATTTCGATTAGGAAGAAACGGGCCCGTCCAAATTGTCCAAATCCCATTGGTTCCTATATCTGCGGGTCTTCAGTTTCAATGCCTGTGTTTATGTCAACGGTCAGGATTCGATCATCAATAGCACGGGTGGAGAGCCCATTTGTATGTTGCCAAATGTTGTTTTGTACATGGCTAGATAGGCTGCACTTTGCATTTGCCTGATCACTTCCCCACTTTAATTCTCTAGTTAGTTATTGGATAATTATTTTTATCTTCCATTTTTGTTAAGAGAATGTAGAGCACGTTTGGATAAAGTTTACTTTACATTCCAATGGCTAAGGTTATAATTTTTTGAGTTTCTAATCAAATAATTAGTAGAAAAACCCTATAAGTGTAAGCTATATACTAAGTAAGATAAGTAGTTTACTGGGCATGTGCATTGACATGTTAATATGGACCATAGTTGCCGAAAAACTCATTTGAAAGGAAAAAAAAAAAAAAAAAAAAAAAACTTTCGATAGGTGTGCGAAACTCGTTTATAAATTTTGAAGAAACATTCCAAAAACTTGGAAGAAACATTTCATAAACTCTGGTTAGGATACGTTTGAAATAGTTGACATAAACTCTTGAGAAACTAAGAGTAAACGCTGCAGAAACTTGAGATATTAACGTTTATAGATTTTTTTTTCTCAAGTTCTAATTAAGTCTCTATAAAATTATTTATGTATATTTTTACTAAGTTTTTCAAAATTTTAAGCTTCTTAAAGGTCTTTTTTGAGTTTTGTAATAGCTTCTTAATAAGATTCTTGTTAAATTTTTTAGTAGTTTCCTTTCATTTTCTTTTATATTTTTTTGTTACATTTTTCTCATTCGTTTCCTTTAACGTTTTTCTTTTTCATTTGCTATTTTTATAACTATGTAGTGGACTAGAGCAGGGCCAGCTCGATACATTTGAGATCTAAGGCGATAACTTTAAAAGAGGCATTTTATATTTTTTATTTAATGTAAAATTTTATATTAAAATTTTTGTTTAAATTGGTCCTTTTTTTTTTCTAAAATTAACTAATGTGTTATTTTGGGTCTTCCTTTTAAAATTTTTTTTTTAATTTGGACATCTTTCTTTCTCTTAAAAAAAAAATGGTTTTAAGTATAGCATAAAAGGTTTTAAAAGATTTAAGGCCTTCAAAAATCTTTTGTACAATTTATTTTTTTTAGTTAAACCAGTTTTATTAAGTTAACTAGTGTAGGTGATTTTGGGTGTGAAAAAAAAAAAAAAAAGTCTAGTAGGTAGGTAGTAGCCATGTTTTTAAGTATTACTTCTATTATGATATTTTACCTACCATGTAGTGGTAGATCCCACATTGTAATACTTAGATATTAGTGACAGTAGTTGTTACTAACTTACCTTTGAAAATTTATCGTTTCATAGATTTTTTTTCTTATTTGGGCCTTTTGTTTAAAAAAAAAAAAAAAAAGGCATTGTAGAACTTAAATAGGGTCTTAAGTATAGCATATAATGTTTTTAAAATTTTAGCCCTTCAAAAACTTATTTGTTTGTACAATTTATTTGCTGGTTAAATTGTTGTTTGCTTTTTAAATTTTATTAGTATAGGTTGATTTAGCTAGTCTTTATTTTTTCTCACTTAGATCAGGACCTTCTTTGAAAAAATATATAAAAATTATATCAAGTTTTACTATAACATGTAAAATTTAACAAAATTTGGATATTAAAAAATGGAGACCGAAGGCGATTGCCTTAATTGCCAGTGCTGGAGCCGGCCCTGAACTAGAGAGCCTTGACCATGTTCATGCCAACCCTTGGTGTGTTGCGGATAGTGTGTTTGGTACGTGTACCACATAAATTATAATTTAAAAAAGTCCTTACAATAATTTTCCCCTTTTTAAGGCGTAGTGGAATCATTTTTCATTTATAGACCTAGACTTATCATGAATTTTCTAAACAACATACCTCCACATGGCCATTGTATAGGCCAAAATCAAAACCGGAGAACAAAGTCAACTACTGAAAAAATTTCAGTTTGTAGACATTTTGGATTTTTTTTTCTTATTTGTTTTCTTTTTATTGAAGTATATGAGTTAGTTTGGCAACGTTAATGCTGTATTTGGATTAAAAATTTGGTGATGAAAAATAAAAAGAAAAGGTAAGCAAAAAGAGAACAAAAAGTTCTCTTTTATTTTGTTTTTTTTTCCCCTCACTTTTTTTTATTTTTTATTTTTCTCAATAAATCTAAATTCTAAGCACATCATAAGTAATTAGGGTTTTCTAACTTTTGGTTAAATGCAGTGCTGTGATGCATACATAAGCTCTAAAAAGAAAGTTGATCGTTTATGATTTTAGATTCCATGATAATAGTTGTAATTTATGCATCAATCTTGGCATTAAGTATTTCAATCAGTAGTTCTAATCAAATAAAAGCAATGTGCTCTTTGCAAAACAATATATTAATAATTGACCTAAAATACTAATATATTGCACCGTCCGTTACGGGACATAAGCTCTAGAAAGAAAGTTGATCGTTTACGATTCTAGATTTAATGATAATAGTTGTAATTTATGCATGAATCTTCGCATTAAGTATCTTAATCAGTAATTCTAATCAAATAAAAGCAACGTGTTCCTTGCAAAACAAAATATTAATAATTGACGTATAATATTAAAATATTCCACCGTCCGTTATGGGACAATAACTTGAAGGGCATTATTTTTTATTTGATAACAATATATTAATAGTTGACATACATTGTTTTGTGTGTTCTCACCCTCCGTTACGGTCCTTACGGGACACTTGCTTCAAGGGCACTATTTTCGTGTCGATTAATAAGATACTTTCATTTATAAATAGGGGCATTAAGATGATCTAGTGGTGTTCTTATCGAAACAACGCCGTCCCCGAAGTCGTAACCTATTTAAAATACTAAAATGGAGTCGTTTTTTATTTTTATTTTTTACTTGAAGATGGTATAATTTTGAATAATTTATTTGCAATGTTGTTGGTTGTTTTCGAAAGCCAACTATAAGCTAATTTGGTTTGCTGTGAAAGAATCATTTACTAAGGGAATGCAAGATTAATATATTCGTTTGCACTGTTTACGTGTCGATTAATAAGATACTTTCATTTATAAATAGGGACATTAAGATGATCTAGTGGTGGTGTTGTCCAAACAACACCGTCCCCGAAGTTGTAAACTATTTAAAATACTAAAATTCAATTTATTTATTTATTTTGCCTTGAAGATGATATAATTTTGAATAATTTATTCGGAGTTCATGTTGTCGCTTGTTTCTAAAGCAAGATATAAGCTAATTTCATTTGGCGAAAGAATTATATGCTAAGTGAAAGCAAGATTAATATTTACGTTTTGTTAAATTGTACATTCACTAAAAGCATAGCACCATAACTTCGAAATTGAAGCGTCACTATAATGGAAATGAAATTTTGCACGAAGGCTTGGAGGAATGGGATTATGGGTGACTAAGTTTGGTTCAACATCTCTTTGTTTTTGTAATCTCGCCATTTGCATTGTGCTCTACATACTTTTTTCCTCCACTTATAAAGTAAAAAAGTACACTCGAGGTTAAACAAAGAAATAGTCGATAAGAAATAGTTGCCAATTTATTAGTTGCGCATTTTCGTGCTTTTCATTGCAAAAGTGGTGAAGGATTCATTCTCATATGAATTCAATAGTTAATTAAAAAAAATGACAAATGTTTAGTTAATCTGTGCTAGTTAGTTTAGGAAATAAAAGTGCGAGATTACTAAGAAACAAATATGAAAAATGAGAGCTACGAAAAATATGGGAATTGCGAGTATTGGAAGAAGGTTAAGGCTGGAGTAAAACAACTAGAAAATTGTAAAATACAATAAGAAATCCAACAAAAACCTATTTGAAACATGATGAAGATACTTAATGGGTTATATATTTGATTCAAATGCCATGAAACGACTTTGTTTAAAGTAATAATGTTTATTGTTCATTACCGTAGATTTCCAAAGGTAATTGGAAAATTATGCATTTGATTCACAGTAAGTACTCTCCTAATTCTAATTCTAAAACATACTTTGGTATAGTATTTTTTGTATACTACATTTCTCTATACTATTTTTTCTTTTTTGAGGCTCCAATTATTTTTATATTGTATATTCATTGTGCTAATTAAATTTGATTTGAGTGAGTGGTGGACAAAATTTCAGCATTGAGGCCAAAAGGGTCATACTTATTATTTTCTTTTTAGGAAAAACAATCATTTAGTCCCCTAGCTTTGCATTATATTTCAGTATTATTCTTGGACTTTTATTTCTTCTATTTCATAACTTAAACTTTTAAAAATAAGTCAATGTAGTCCAACTTTTCAAAATAAGTGAAAAAATTAAATATTAACTATAGTTTGACATCTTAAACTATAACTTAATATTACTTTACCTATTTTAACTAAAAATAGTTACATTTTCACCATCATAAAATTTAAAATTAGGGATTCGTTTGGTCAAAACTTTATACTAATCTCTAAAGCAAAGAGAAAAAAATAATGTCATGGCTATAAAATGTTATAAATCATCTCAAGATATCCAAGAAAAATGACTAAAATAATTTATAAAATCTTGATTTTGTGGACTACCAATTATTAGCCATGACAATATTAAGGAGATTTTTTAAACTAAGCATTGTTGACAAATTTTTTTTGTATTATCTGACCATAATTCAAAAATACTAGAAGTGTTCAATTTGTTTTTTGTCAATAGTGTTAAGACAAACTTAAATTTTTATAGTTTAGTGGGTAAAATGTAACAATTTTAGTTTAGCAGGTAAAGTGAAACTAACTCATAGTTGAAAGGATCAAAGTATAATTAATTTTTAATTTTTTCAACTTATTTTAAAATGTTGGACCACATTAACTTGTTTTCAAAAGTTGGTGGGCCAAAATTAAAGAAATCAAAGCTCATGGATGAAATTAAAATATGAGGTAAAGTTTGAGAGATAAAATGATTGCTTACCTTTCTTTTTATAAAGGACGTATTTAATACCAATAAACAAGCGTAGTATCTACCAGGCCAACCTACTGTTTTTTTTTTTTTTTTTGTTGGTAAAATCATGAACTAACTTTAATTTTACTTCCTGTATTATTGAGGTCATTTGTGTTCGACTTGTCTTAGTTGTATCTATTATCTAAGCCATTAATTACAAGCTTATGGAGATTTAATAAGTAATGATATTTGAAACTCTGTTTGGACAAAAATGTGGGAGTTAACAATTTTGCTCTTTTCACAATGTAAATCTGAATCCGTCCTAATTTTATTAATCTTTAAATGCCATTAGCATATTTCTTTAGTTGGCCTATTACTCATTAAACAACAATGAGTAATGTTATATAATGGCACATTTGCATTACGGGCGGCCATGGCCCAAGAACTCGATAGACCTGCCTATAAATTATAGAGCTTGAAATTTTTTTTTTAGGTCCGATTAATTAAATATACGGATTTGGAAATTGTCTTTAAAGCCTAATCAAAAAATATATAAAATAATATATTTTTTATATTTTAATATTAAATACATGTATATGTAATTAAATTTTATGTTAAATGAGCGGGCTTGAACGGACTTAAAAATTTAATCTTTTGAATGGACTTGAATGGGCTCAAACAGATTTGGTTTTGGCCTGATAAAAATTTTTTTTACATAAGTTGAGCGTGAGCCTAGTCTGGCCCGGCCCGGCCCGGCCCGCCTGACCCCTGATTCTACACAGTCTTTTATACTTATGCATGAATGCACAAAACTAGGAGTAATGCTAGACACAAAAGTAACGAGTAATACTAGACACCACTACTGCACAATCTCTGTACTGACCTACCTATGGACAAGAATCAAGTAAAAACAATCAAAATAAATGTATCGTAGTTCTAGAAATTACAAACTCGAAAAATGAAAATTATTTTATGAGTTAAATTGATTTTAGTTTAAGTGAATATTTAACTAATTCTGGAGATAAATTTGTTATGCGCAAATTCTAATTTTGCAAAAATCATAATCTCTTAAGATTCTGGAATTGCAATTTTAATGTTACCAAATACACAAGTAGCTCACATTTAATTATCAAAAAGAGACCTCAATACCTTCAATACCTCATTTTTATTTTTTATTTTTTTATCCTAAAGTATTATTTTCACTCTGCTCCCCCTTTCCTTAAATAGTAATATCTACTGTTGATATTATTTGTGTTTCATATAAGAAAAATGGTAAAATAATCCTACGTGTGCATATTAGGCAAAAATGCGCTTGTTTTGTTCACCCATTAATTTTATTTTACCAAGAGAGGACAAAAAAATTAGAAAGTCACAACAAAAATAAAAGGAAAAAAGAGAGTCATACAAACAGCGTGCACAGCGTACCAAGAACGTCCACGTCACGATGAGGTTTGGCCTTATGAATGTTTGCCTTGTTTCTCTCTCTCTCGCTCTCTACTCTCTCTTTCTACCAGAATAAGCACGTACTCAATTTTAAATGTGTATAATCGTTCCTTCATTATATAAAATTAATTGCCTCTCTTTTTGTTTGACCACTATTTTCATTTTTTAAAATATGATAACTTTTTTTTTCAAATTCAAATTAAATAATTTAAAAAGATATAAAATCCATAACATATTCAAATATTATTGAGATAGTAGCATTTTCTTTTATTTTTATTTGTAAATATAAAAAACTCGTACATGTGCGTGTATTGTGTATATATATATATATATGTATGTACGTATAGGCGCTACTGGAAGACCCCCTCCACTGAGAGCAACTCCCAGTCCCACCACGCATTCTACGTCTAATTAATTTGGCAAACGCGATTTGTGTGGGCTTCCATCCAAGTAGATATATACAAAATATGTGCGTGCGTGTATATATATAGGCGAAGGGCCTCGCTATCCCATACCCATATTAGCAATTCCCACACAACCGTCGTCACTTATTACCTGAACTGTCTCTCTCTCTCTCTCTCTCTCTCTACACACCTCCCCTTTCTTTCTCTGAAGCTATATATCTCTCTTTGGCAGTGGCATTTCCTCTGTAACTCGCCGTTAGGTCCGCCATTGAAATTCTGCTACGAAAGCTCCGGAATAATACACGCAGAGAGAGCTTATCTATCAAAGGATTTTTCCACTATCGGTATGTACTCTCTCTCTCTCTCTCTCTCTCTCTCTCTATATATATATATATATATGTATACATATATAAGTTTGTGTATATGTATTTCAGTGCATGTTTTCTCGATTTCTCTTTCTGGATCTCCGGAAGAATTCTGTTTTTTCTGAAACAGTCCGGGAAAGATTTTGTGAATAGTCGGAATTTTGTTTGTTGAAGATCTCTGTGACTCAATTCGGATTTGTTTGAGGAATTGTGTGGCAACATAGTTTGATTTCGATTTTTTAAATTTAAAGGGGTTATGATTTGTGATTTGTGCTTTATTTTCTTTGCTCTATTTTTCCTTTGTTTTTCATGCTGTTAGTCTGATATCCTGATGTCTTGTTGCTTTTTTTGGTCGTTTCAATGATTGTGTCGATAAGTCCCTTTGATATTATTCTCTTTAGATGGAGCTTGATCTATGACTCAGTCTCACGAAACATATCTGTTTTTTAAAGACACTGGCTTTGGCTACCTTAGTTTCTCCTTCCAAATTATGGTTTCAGCGTCTATTAGATTCGTCCAGTCCGGTGCAGTTATATTCAGCTGCCTAACTTTTCACCCAAGAACACCCCTTTTTTTTGGTTAAAAGAGCGACAATTTCTAATCCCACCCGAAGCACCAAGTAGCAAGATCTTCTCTTCCTCCTGAAGGCTTTAAAGGAAGCCTTCTTGTGGGACATTCAGCACATTGCTTATATCATGGAAACATACCCGACACCCAACATGCCGCTGCTCTTCCTTCAATTCGAAGCTCTTGCTATTATGTCATCATGACATCTTTGGGTTACTGAGCTATGGCTCTTAGCTATCCCAGATATCACCTCAACCAGCTTCTTTAAATCCATAAATTTTCTTATTGCTCCGTTGTTTTGTTAAATTACAATAAATCCTCTGTAAAAATTATGGAAAAAAGATAATATTTTTTCCTATTTTGTGGTGCGGTTGGTTTTATATTTTACCCAAGTCAAGGTGCTGATGTAGAATATTGGTTTTTTGGAAATTTTTAATGAATACACTGATGGGTGGGCGTAGAAGGTTTCATTGTTGTCCAACAGGGGACTGGAATTTAAACAGGGGACTGGAATATCAGATTTTATCTTTTAATTTGTTACTATAGAAATTAACGGAGTTCAGTTACTGTGTTGTCCACCATTGGTGTAGCCATGTTAGGAATTGGGGAAAGATTCAAATATCACACCTTATAGTTTGAATATTTTAGTTTTGAAATATATTTTGGTCTTTTGTTTAGAGGGTAAGAGGCTCTAATGTCCATAACTAGAATTACACACAGAAAGTTGTGCGTCTCTTTCTACTTGTTCTCTCACTTTATAATTTACATATTTTAGTCTGGACAATGGGTATAGCTTATGTTCCTTGATTTGGGTCAACCCAAGATTACCTATTTACTTATTTACTTCTTTGACCTCATTGTTAGGTTGCATAACTCCACCTTTTCTCAGTGTGCATATATATACACATATGTGTTTGTGGTACTGCTCCTGGTTTGGTTGTTGTACTAGTGGAATAAATGATACCCACGTGATGCTGTTAACCATTAAACTGAAGGAGATTTTATGGTCACTAACATTATATATCTTCTAGAAGTATCTGGTATTTTTCAATTAATGCATCAGACTTGAATGTCAATACGGATGGGATTACTGGTGAACATTCTAGAAGAAATTATTGAGCTAAGCCTCTTAGGTGCCCCAATTATTGAAATTTGAAGTGGATAGATAGTTGGGTGGGGGGAGTTGAGCAGACGAAGCTTATGAACCCATGGTGAAAAGCTTTGCGGAAATTGCTTAGATGCTTTTGTTTCAGAATTTATGTTTAACCTAATTCTTACCTATCAAAATTGTCATGCTTTTTTACTTGTCAACCAAAAAAAAAAAAAAAGGTTGCTATGCTTTCTTAGTACTTCAAACGTATTGAGAACAAGACGAGCTAGTTGTCTTCAATTCGGATTTCCAAATATGTTATCCTGCCCTCAGATATGGCCTGGAGGGAGGAAAGAGGAAATGTTGGATGAGGTTTTTCTTTCCTTTTTTTTTTTTTTTCGTGTACCTTTCTACGAAAATTCTCATGGTGGATGGTCCTGGATCTGGACTTGGAACATGAAACTCCTTTTTAGCTATGATAAATTCTATTGTGATGAAATGTTCAAACTCCAGTGTTGCTACAAAGTTTCACAACTTCTAAGATACTATTTTGGTTGAATGGTGTCGGAAATTAGATGTTTTGGAAGGTTGGTCGATCCATAATGGTGTTGTGCATGACATTCTGATGGCTTATCAATTGAATTGATGATACATGGTTTGGGGGACCCAATCTACTAGTTGCTGCTAACCTTTGATTGTATTTTATTTATTATTTATTTCTTCAGTTTTGTTGGATCCAAATGGTGGGGCCTGCTTATAAATTAATTTATCTAATCTTGTCATTGGATGGCTACCTTTGTTGTCCTTGTCCTTTTGCCATGATTCAAGTGGCATACGGAAATAGTTACAGAATTTAACAGTGGAATTTTTTAGATGACTAGTTCCGAGGCATGTTAAGTTGCAGAGCAAATTGATTTTGAATGGGTAAACCTATGTTAGGGACACCTATCTGCATTAAACATCTACTATTGTTGTGGTGGGTAACTCTTTCTGGATAGAGTAGCGACAAAAAATAAGTAATTTGAAACTAGAAGATAAGATAGTGAAAAAATAATTAATTTGAAAATAGGAGATGAGAAATTTTCAATTTCATGTAGTCATAATATGTGAATTCTCTTTGCTATTTATGATTTTCAGCTGTGTCTATGACATTCTGGATCCTAACCTTTTCTTTGTGGTATATGTTTCCAGACCTCGGCAACTAAGAACGACACATTTTGAAGCACACAGAATGGCCATGGAGCAATTCTTTCAAGAGGCTGTGGCACGAAATGACTCCAGTGGAGAAGACGGGGCTTCCATGGGGAAGTGGAAATCTCTCTCAGCCCCTATTGATGGATGCGAAAATAATCCTTCTGGTGGTTTGGACTGCAACATTTGCCTAGACCTTGTGCAGGACCCAGTGGTCACTCTTTGCGGCCACCTCTATTGCTGGCCCTGCATTTACAAATGGATCCATTTGCAGAGTGTCTCTGCTGAAAACCCCGACCAGCAACAGCCACAATGCCCTGTATGCAAAGCTGAAGTTTCAGAAAGAACCTTAGTCCCACTTTATGGCCGGGGCCAAACTGCAAAATCCTCTGAGGGCAAAGCCCCACACCTGGGTATAGTTGTACCGCAAAGACCTCCTAGCCCCACTTGCAGAGCCCCCACACTGATAACAACTGCAAGCACCACCAATTCTCATCCATCTCAGCAACATCATCATCGCAGTTATCCACAACAGTCTCAGCCATACCGCTCTCACCCTGGCAACTATTCTGCCACGCCCATGCTCAGCGTTGATGGCACAATGACCACAGCTGCATTTCACCCGATGGTTGGCATCTTTGGGGAAACAGTTTATGCGAGGATTTTTGGGAACTCGGAAACTACCTTATACACTTATCCGAACTCTTATCACCTTGCAGGAAGCAATAGTCCCAGGGTGAGAAGGCACATAATGCAGGCCAATGAGTCCCTCAGCCGAGTTTGTTTTTTCCTCTGCTGTTGTTTAGTTTTGTGTCTTCTCTTGTTCTAATTGCCTTGCTACTTTCTTCCCACCCATTGTACAGTTTGTAAAAATTATACCTACAAGCATATGGACAATACCCAGATTTGGCCAGATGCAATAGATGACAGAGCTTTTGCATCTCTGTGCTGATATATAGGAGTCCATTGAACTTATATTAGAGATTGTAATCAAAGTTTTGAATTTAATTGAGGCTTGTTAAATTCCTCGCCCTATAAGTTGTAGCGGCTGCTTTTATCATGCGATATATGCTTTTGTTTTAATGTTCTGTCTTCAATCCTGAGACATTAAACACTAGAAGTCAAAATTGAAGATCATTGTGAATAATGTTATGGATGGTGATAGCGTTCAATTAGATGATACCGCCTGCCGACTCCTGGTGGGTGGTCCTGACCTTAATTCTTCAGCAAAGACACTACATGGGAGTATGGGGTCCCCAACAGGAGGAAAAGGGGTGAGATGTCAACTTGGAAGGGCAGGCCAAGTATTTCAAACTTGTAATTAAGGGTTGAATGAAAATTGGTATCTCTATGAATACTACAAGCCAAACGTGTCCATTTCAGTTGCTTATCTTCTTTTTGCTCTCTAACTAACAGCTTAAAGTTGGTGTTGGTGGTGGTTGTCAGAGGTGGACTTGATGGTGCCGACTATTGCGGTGGAGGAGGATAATTTTCCAAAGAAGAGGTCATTTTCTTCCCCTTACTCATCTGTCTGGATAACAATTGAAGTCTCCAGCTAAGGGTCACTTCTAAATCTTGCTTAGAGTTGTCCCTTTCTTTATCTATCCCATTTTAACACTAGTCGGTATGCCCCAAGCATTGATCGGTTTCTCCAGTAGATGTACTTGTTCTTGCATGTACTTCGATTACAATTTTTTTATGTTTTATTTTTCACCATCACTTGGATCTAACTACATTAGGCACTGTTTGTTAGCTTGTGTATTCTATATCCCAATACGGCTATGGACAGCACCTTGAGGTTTTTGGTCGTTTTCAATCAGTATTGTAGGAATAATGCTGCCCAGGGCTTGGATTTCTTTTTCTGCCCCTCTTGTCTACCAGCTCTAGAGTTAGTGAACATATAAGATCCAAGATATGAGTGGAAACAAAATTGCTACTCCGTTGTGATATGGGTTTGAAATATGGAAACGCACTTGAGGGTAAAGTTGTATACATTTGACCCTCTTCATATTATATTTTGCAATGGCAGGAGCTTCATGCAGTGCAGCACTTGGCTGCCCTTATACGAGTAGGAAGGTTCTTCTTCGGCTTGGTGGAAAAGAAGTTTCTCATTAACCAAAATTTCGTTTCCCCTCTTTCTTCCCAAGAATAGATGAGAGTGGAATAATCAGCAATACTAAAATAGAGAAATCCCTCAAACGATACAAGTGTTTGGTCTAAAAACTGCCACTGAATATGACATAAATAGTATGCATTCAATCGCTACTAAATATATGTTTCTTCATGAAAGAGAAAGCAACCTAACAGACATGAAAGTTTTTGTTCCTGTTTCAGTTGTCATGATCCAACAGTCCAAAATAAACATACAAAACAAATTTTTGGTCCTCCTAGAGAAAATCCCGCAGGTGTTTATTGGCCGTGGGCCTAGTTTAGCTTAAATTTGTCTCCAAGTAATTGTTCAGTATCTTTGGGATGTCAGATCAACGGTACATGCGAAAAAAAAAAAAAAAAAAAAAGAGTAGATGATGCAAGAACTGCCAGACCTTGGGCAGTAACATTGCTGTTAGGAATTTCCGTGGTGGCATGTTTCGTGAGTAAAAGCATTTTTTAGTCATAATATAATGTTACATCATTGTAACTGAGTTCAAACACAATCAGAATTTGTATAATACGAGGAGCCGCAGAAGACAGAGTGTTTGAACGGCAACGACAGTACGGATCAGAATGGAAGGACAGGAAGGACAGTATACAACTGTGTTCATCACACTTATGTTTAAATTATGTCCCCTTCGTCATATTACATCAAACTGATTAATAGACTTGTGGAGTTGGAAGGCAGCGTCTTCTTTTAACCCCTCAATGGTTGGGTATTAAATAGCTTTTTATGATCCTTACAACTCCACAATTCAGCTTGGCTATCAAGAATAATTGTGTAAATATATGAGCAACTAGATCTGTATATACATATGTGAAAAAAAAAAAAAATTAGTGCGCATGTAATATGGCAGCTATGTCAGGCATCAACCATTCAACTTTTTAAAGTGACTTTTTATCCATAACTCTAACCAAAAATTACTCTAAATAACGGCCCATGCATGCAATTTCTATTATGATTTCAGTATTTGTATATGAACATGAATGCCAAAATCGTGGAGGGAGTCATACCATGTGCCGGTTATACAGAATAATTTCTCCTGCTAAACCAAGGGATGGCTCCCGACCTGCTGAGCAATCCAAGCTTTTGTGGAAGACATTCTAGAATGATCTGATTGGAGCTCCTATGGCATCGTTCTAATCCGTGTGCTCATTGGTTGGCCTCCAAACCCCTAGCAGGAATCAGGCCTTCTGCTCTGCCTCTGCCCTGTCTTCCTGTGGCTTTAGAGCAGCTTGTGCCCTTGAATGTCTGTCAATTTTGATTTTCCTTCCTGTTGTGCTTTGCTTTGTATCCGTGACTGTAACTTTGTAAACAGGTATAACTTTTCATATTCGTGATGAAAGGAGACAGTTCAAGATGTGCAATTTGCATATATTGCCCACACAAACCAAGTTTTGCCTTTGTAACTATTGAGAAGTTCAATGGAGAGAGAAATGAGATAAGAGTTCTATTTTATCGTCACGGCAATACTTGCATTCTTGATAAATCTGACGGCACAAATCTGAAATGGAAAACTGAATTAATCCTAAAATAAATTGACAAGCCTCGAACAAAAGTAACCAGTAACCTGATCATTCAGCTGATACTCTCGGATTTGAACTCCATGCCTCTTTCTCCCTCAAGAACCGGATCATCCCCTCTGACGTGATCAAGTGCTCTCAATGCCCCATTTCCACTTCCAATAGAATTTACTAATCTGGCACAGACTTCTGTTGGTATATGACCCTTTTCCCGTAGTAATGCTATTAACTCCTCC
This sequence comes from Euryodendron excelsum, assembly GCA_033060915.1. NCBI lineage: Eukaryota > Viridiplantae > Streptophyta > Magnoliopsida > Ericales > Pentaphylacaceae > Euryodendron > Euryodendron excelsum. Next base: position 32,093,350 of record CM065381.1, on the reverse strand, counting down.
GCTAATTCTATGCTTCCCTTCCCTTTCAAAAATTCTAGACATGCAGCCAGAGTGGCAAGGTTTGGCTTCCACCTTGGATGACTTGCCAGGATTGCTTTCTTCATTGTCTCCACAGCATTTTCCATCTGGTCATCTTCATGATATCCGGCTGCCAAGTGCTGCCATATGGTCGCATTGGGCTCCTGACCACTCTCTATGAGTCTGTTTATAATTGATTCAGCATTTCCAAAAAGACCTTTCTTGCAATAAGCTTTGATGAGCAAGTTTGGAACTCGAAAATCAAAATGTATCTTCCTGGCTTCCCATTCCTCCCATATCTTTTCTGCACCATCAAGGTCATCTAACTTCACTAGTGAGCTTATCATACTAAGGTAGCTCATATTGTAGAACTTTCCAGTTTTCTTGTACAAATCCCATATACGATACACTTCATCCTTGTTCCCCATAGTAGCATACAGAGTGATTAGAACTTCATGAGCAAACCTTCTCACATTACCCCTGACGAGTAGCTCTGATTTCTTCAGCATTGCCGAAGCCTTTTCTACCACACCAGCTCTCAAGTAACCATTTGCTGCCACAACATATGCATTCCAGTCCATGGGGACTGCAGGATCAGCTTCCATCTTGGTCAGAAGCTTCTCCATTCCCTCTATATCTGAAGCAGTTGCATATGCATTCAACCGGGTATTGAATGTGAATTTGTTACGAGTTATTCCTTTCTCTTCCATCTCTTGCATCAGGGAATCTAGTTTTTCATGCTTTCCCATGTCAGTATAGAGCTTCAGTATCACATTGTATGGAAGTGATGTTCTAACAAATCCCAATTCCCTCATCTTCTGCATGATGTCCTCTACTTTCTCCAGAGATTTTGCATGTGCGTAGCAGTTCAAAAGAGCACCATAGACCTGGAAGCCTCTCAAGATGATAGGGAGGTTATTGAAATACTTCTCTGCTTGTTCTAGGCCATGAACCTTCGATATCAAATCCAACCGAACAGCAACATCTCTCGGTAACAGGTCAAAATATCTTTTATTGCTCATCCATTCCGATACCTGACAATGAGAATCAGGAACATGAACTAATGGGAAAATTTTGAAAATTGAAGTATCTAAGAATGTGAATTAATTTTAGAATCAACATTAGAGGGCATAATATTACCCGTAAGTATCTGTAAGAAGATTTCGTGGGAGTTATAGGAAGGAGAGAGAAAGAAAGTCATGCGACAGATTTATGGATACAGGTACAGCTGCCCAAATGGACTACATTATGGTTTAGGCCACAAAATTGTCAATTCAAGCATAACTTCTCATATATAAACCTTAAGTCTTTGTGGTTCCTCTTTTGCAATTGATACTTCAACAACAATGCAGCGGTCCAAAGTCATCCGTTGTTGCTTATAAATATTCCAACAGAGTAAACCACTGGCACAGATGAGCCTCTAGACAGCTAGAGACCTTATCCAGACATTTTAAGATCAGCTGCATTGCTCTTTTCCATTAATTGATTATACTACGGCTGTATCTTTGTTTATAAACATAATAGTAATTCACCAAATAGTTTTCTCTTTGTTAGACCTGCAAATCATTCCTTAATCCTGTGATTCCAAATTAACATTAGATTTTTCAATTCGCCTCTTCAGTTATGGTTTATCTACTTTCCCTAGAACCAAAAACTCTCTCGCAAGATAAAGGCACTAAACTATTTACAATTGCTAGGAGAGTCCAAATAATCTATTTTCACAGAAATTCTTGAAAACCCATTATTCTGCCCTGAATATGCATTTTCCATCAAGAGGGAAATTTGCTAATCACCAAGTTTTGTCTGCTATGGAATTCTTGAAAACCCATTATCCTGCTGAGAATATGCATTTTCCGTCAAGAGGAAATTTGCTAATCTCCAGGTTTTGTCTAATACGGCAGACACCATCTTGCATCCAGTGGACCAGAGATGGCCACCCTAATCAACACAAGCGCATTTTGAAAAGTATATAAGGTCTCGTTCAGTCCATGTTACACTGTTATCAGCATACGCTAAGACCTTCGCGATTTACGTTTTTTGAACGGTTTTCCAAAACATGATACAGTTCTATTCCATAACAGTGAATTTAGCAATTCAATGCTATCCCAACCCTTTTTTCCTATTTATTTCCTTAGAGTTCACCTAACAAGGAAAAAAATCCAATATAATGAATGAAAATCTGGGGAGAATAGAGGTTTGGTAGAAAATATACAAAAAAATAAGACAATGCTTCTAGAAATGTGTTTTTAGATGATTAATTAAAAAAATACTATATTTTATTAGATGTTCGATTATTAAACAAAATTGCACTAGAAGTACTTTATATTCTAATAGTTTAAGTTATACAAGTGTACGGCAATTTAAAGGATGGGGCGTACCACATTCCTAAACGATCTGCATTCCAAGTAACATGCTCCATAACTAATGTGCAGTGTTATCTTCTTCTTAATGGCATGTTATCATGTAAATATTAAGTTGGTGATAGAGCTGAGCTTTGCATGTTCAGAGGTAGCTTCAATTAATTGTCATAGCATGCCTTTTACCCCCATAAACATAGCATATCCTTCAATATCACACTACTTTATGCTATGATTAGTCCATGGATTTGTTGAGGGATATAAGAAAGAAATTGTTATTCTTTGCTTGGTTACCATGAAAAAAAATGAAAATATGATGACTACAGTTCTAGACATCATTTCTCCTCCTCTTTTTCATGATTGCATATCATTTCATAACATTATGTAAACCTAATGCTTTTCTAAAGTAGGACGGAAAGCACAAAGGAAACGGTTTTCCTTCCCATTTCCCTTTCCCTTTCTGCTTACCAATTCCAAGTTCCATACAAAGCCTACACTATGTGAATTAAAGTGCAAAAGGAATAGCAAGGAAAGGAAAGTTATATCATAGCAACGATTGAAAAATCTCAAGGGTGAAATAAAAAAAAAAAAGGAAGTTAGCACATACATTATATGTAGTGTATAATTAAGAAAATAATTTTTCCTTTCATTGCGAAGCACCATGACAACGCAGCCATGGCTTTTTCTCAGTCCAAAATGTTAAGTTAGACAAGCACAAGCATAAGCAATATTTCTGTTGATCAAAGGTATAGAACAGGGTGAACAACCATAGAGAAACAGAGCCTTGTAAGTGCCCAAATAATTACAATTTCAGCAATCAACTAAAATGTAAAAGAGAGAAGCTAGAGAGAGAGAGAGAGAGAGAGAGAGAGAGAGAGAGAGAGAGAGAGAGAGAGAGAGAGAGAGAGAACCTCGAGAGCGTGTGTGAAACGCCTGAATTTTCTGAGCTGCAAGATGATAAGCTGAAGTTCTTCTTGCTCTACGCCTCTTCCTTCTCTGACCCATTGGTCCAGCAACGGTACAATTGAAACCCTAGGGTTTCCAAATGGTAAAAGCCGACTATATAGAGTGTCCTTTGAAGATGTGGAAGTCACGGGTTCCGTGGAGTACAACAAAACCCTGAAAACCTTAGAAATGCCACGTTGATTGCCCCATGAACACGATGTACACGATTGGAGAAGGTTCATCACCATCATCCTCTGAGAGAGAGTGAGAGAGAGAGCTTCTAATCCAAACGTTTACAGAGGTTAATTGTCGTATTCTCGGATGCAGGTTTAGGGTTTAATGTATTGGGCCCATTAGTGGACTTCTCTGTGTGGTCCATGTATTATGTGTTACCCCTTTGCAGCCTGTTTAGAACTTGGGGGAGGGGGAGGGAGGGAAGGAAAATTTTAAAATTTTTCCCTCCATTGTTTCATTCTACCTAATAGAGAAATGAGAGGAAAAATCTTAAATCACTCTCTCTTTCTGTCCCTTCTTTCCTTCCATTTTCTTTACAAAACCAAAACATGAAAGAATAATATTTTTTCTTCATTTTCTCTTTACTTTTCATTTCCTTCATTTCCCTTTCTTCCCCCAAGTTCCAAATAGGCTATTAGGATTCAAAATAAACAAGGACTTGAGGAAAAATGAAAAAATAATACCCTTGTTTTAAGGTACTACTTATCATAATTAGTAAAATACGGAACGGTGAAAGGACAGTACTTAATACGTACAAATTTAATACAATTTTTCTTTAAAAAAATACAGAAACAAAATTCAGTATAAAAATATGAGAATCTAAAAAACATGAATATATAATTATCTGGGTATCAAACGAATATCAGTTAAAAAGTAGGGACAAAAAATATGATAACATTTATAAACAATTTCTTCTTATATATGTTAGTAGTTATTATTTTTGTCTGTTAGGAAAATTGGCCATTTGTGCATTGTATAAACAAATTAAGTGAGATTGAGTGTTTCTAAATATGTGTAATTATGATCAAACATTAACTCCAAACCAACCTCCAAGAGCCAAAAAAACAAAGAGAAACAAGAAGTTGCAAAATTTTCATAAGGCCCAGGCACCCCGCTCTAGCGGGCCTCAACCCCACTCTAATGGGCTCCAGCTCCTCCAACACAAGGCAATTCTAGAGAAGCCCGCTCTCAGGCGGACTCAACCCCGCTAGAGCGAGGTCCCAATGCTTCAACAAAATTTTAGTTTCAGAGAAGCCCGCTCTCAGGCAGACTCCACCCCGCTAGAGTGTGGTCCCGATTGGCTCAACAAATGTTTTTGACGAAGAGTACCCCACTTCCATGATTTGCTCTAGTGCGGTGCTTTCTTCAAGCATGTGGTGACAAAGTGATAAATTCTATAAAGGAAACATGGCAGAATATTTAGGGCAGCTATGCATAAATCTTATGCTTCCAAAAAGATATGCCCTTCTCCTCTTTTTTAGGAAACTTGAAGAATTTTACGAATTTCTAAAAACATCTTCAAGAGCTCCTGAAGGAGGAGGTTGGGAGATGATTGGTGGTTCAAGAGTGTGCTTAAAGTAGCCAAGACATATCTCTCTCTCTATCTCTCTCTCTCTCTCTCTCTCTCTCTCTCTCTCTCTCTCTCTCTCTCTCTCTCTCTCTCTATTTCTTTGAGTGTATATACAAGAAATAAGAGTGTTCCTTATACAAGAACAAAGAGAGTTTTCTAGATTGTCCACCAGGTGTTTATCCTGAGAAGACTCCACTCCTCCTTGTCCCTCCATTTTTTAAAGAGACTAGTGTGGCTTGATGGAATTCAAGTCTTTGGTGATTCATTGAGGGTTTGATGAGGTTCTAAGTGCTCGTGAACATAGTCGTGGACTCAAAGGAGTATAAGGTGCATATGCAAGCCAAGTGTTGAGGATTCAACAAGTGTAACGAGTTGTAAGACACTTTTGTATCATTATTTATACTATAGTGCTTGGTTAGAGCTAGGCTAGGCCCCATGATTTTCTTCCGAAAGGGTTTCCACGCTAAAATTGCTTATATCTTGGATATTGCTTGTGTTGTTGTGTGTATTTCAATTTAGTTTCTCTTTTGCTTGCACTTGCATGAAGAAGAAGTAGAGACCTATTCACCCCCCTTCTAGGCCCACATATGATGCATTAAGTCCTCTTGCATGAACACTTGTTTTCTCAATTGCTATTAGAGCAGGACACTTCTAAAATTAGTTTTTCAAAACTATTTTCTTTATTGTGGTCCTGATAGTATTCTAGTAATAGGGATGGTCCCAAAGAAGGTGGTTCAACCATGAGGCCTCCTTTGTTTGATGGCTTAAAATTTTCTTATTGGAAAGCTAGGATGCGTGCATTTTTTAATTCTATTGATGAAAGAGTGTAGGTCAGTGTTTTACAAGGATGGACTCCACCAATCAAACTTGTTGAAAATATGAAAGTTCCTAAACCTGTGTCTGAATGGGATAGAATTGAGTTAGAAGAGAGTAGATAGAATAGCAAAGCCATGAATGCTATTTTTAATAGTGTATCTCTTGAAGAATTTCATAAGATTTTAAAATGTGAGATTGCTAAGGAAGGTTGGGATATACTAGAGGTCACTCATGAAGGGACTAGGGCCGTTAAAAACTTTTAAAACTTTAAAGGTTAACCATAATGGTTGAAACTCTTCGAATGGAAAAAAATGAAACCTTTAATGCATTTTATATAAAACTGAGTGACATAGTAAATTCTAGCTTCAATCTTGGAGAAAAAATTTCTGACTCCAAAATTGTTAAAAAAATCCTAAGATCTCTTCCAGAACGGTTTCAGTCCAAAGTTACAGCCATTGAGGAGAGCAAGGATGTTGGTGCTCTCAAAGTTGAGGAGTTTATTGGCTCTCTTCAAACATATGAAGTGAATTTAAAATAAAACAAAAGGATTAATAAGAGCATGGCTCTTCAATCTGTCAAAGAAGACCATGAAAACACAAGTGAGGATGAACGTGAGTTTATCCATACCGAGATGGCATTGTTTGTGACAAAGTTTAAGAAGTTCCTCAGAAATAGAAAGAACATTGGTTCTAAGACTGAAAAGAAGACTTCTAGTAAGTTGGATTCTAAACCTAAACCTTTCCAAATAAATGAGAAAAAGGCATACACATCTCAGCAGTCCAGGTCCATTCAATGTTATGAATGTCAAGGATTTGGTCATATTGCCCAAGAATGTCCTAACAAGAAAAAGAAAAAGAATAGGGCTATGACACTCACTTGGGATGACACCATCTCAATTGAGTCTGAGGATTCTTCTTTTGAGAAAGAGTCTTGCAATTTCACTGCTTTTGTTTTATCATTTCATGAATCTACTAAATCTTCTTCTTCCTCTCAGGTTTCGTTGGAAAATGTTTTTGAAACTAATATTGAGCAGGTAAAAGAAGATGGATCAAGTAATTTTGAAAATAAAATCACAGATGTACATCAGACCTATAAATAGATGTATGAGGAGTGCATAAAGTTGAAAGACTACAAGTTAAAGATGACAGTCAAGTACAAAATTGTTCAAAAGGAAAGAGACATGTTGAAGCAAGAAGTAGCTGAGAAAGAGCTGCAGGAAAGCATTGATTCCAAAGAAAAATTGGAAGAAAAAGTGCAATATCTTGAGAAAGAGCTGATTAAAGTGAATGCAACTTTCAAACGCTAAGTAGATGCAATTGAAAAGTGAGAGCATATGTTCAGCATTCAAAAGAATGCCTATGACAGAAGTGGTATTGGATTTGGAGACTTCTTCACCATCAAATGCACTCAAAGAATCAAAACCTTTCAGTCTTTCAATGAACAAGATTTGAAAAATCAACGTGTGCCAAGGCATTAATCATAAAGGCACAAGGAAAGTCAACCAAAGGTAAATACTCAGTCTTTTCATGCTGCATTTGTGCCTATTTGTCATAATTGTGGTGTCAAAGGACATATTAGACCAAATTGTTTCAAAAGGTTCATTTTTTCAAGAATCAGAGTTCAAACTAAACCTGTGTATTAAAATGGTTTTTATAACAATCAGTTTCAAGTCTTGGCTGATGAGCATGATCAACATGTGTCAAATTTTCAAAATGCTTTTCAAAATAATCAGCAAAGACAAGGTATGTCTCAAACAGAAAATGCAAACAAAATCATTTTGATCATCAAGTCCAACGCTTTCAACCCAAAGGGTTTGACAAAAATGTTAAATCATCTTTATGGGTTAGAAAGCATGACCTTAATTGCTATGTTGCACACACAACCTTAAAATTTCATGATTCTAACATGTGGTACCTTGATAGTGGTTGCTCAAGACATATGTGTGGCAACAAGTCTATGTTTATCACACTTGAAAAATGTGACGGAGATAGTGTTACTTTTCAAGATGGGAGTACCGCCAAAGTCATTGAAAAAGGTAAAGTTACTGCACCTAGAATACCTACATTGGATGATGTATTATGTGTAGACAGTTTGAAAGCTAATCTCATAAGTATAAGTCAAATGTGTGACAACAAATACCAAGTTCTGTTTTCAAAATCAAAATGTTTTATTCTCAATAAAATGGGTATTTGCATCATAAATGGGCTTCGTACCTCATATAATTGTTATGGGATTATGCCTTCAAATGATGTTGGATGTTATTCAGCCAACTCAAATGAAGTAGAACTATGGCATAAAAGGCTAGGTCACATAAATTTCAAAGACTTGTCAAAATTGGCAAAATCTGAACTCATGAATGGGATTCCCAAATTGGAAAAACCTTTAAATGCTGTGTGTGGTCCATGTCAATTGGATAAACAAATACGAACTTCTTACAAAAAGTCAAACTGTCTTGCTACTAAAAGTCCATTAAAACTTGTTCACATGGACCTTGTGGGACCAACTCGCATTGAAAGTATCGGAGGAATAAAGCACATTTTTGTTGCCCTGGATGGCTTTTCTAGATTTACATTGGTTAATTTTATTAGAAAAAAGTTTAACACATTTGATGTGTTTAAATCATTGTGTAATGGGTTATAAACCGAAAAGAACCGAACAATTGGATGCATTGTTCGAATAAGGATTGACCATGGCAAGGAATTTGAGAACTCTAATTATGCTAATTTCTGTAATATGTAGGGGATAAGACATGAGTTTTCTGCACCTACGACTCCATAACATCATGGAGTTGTTGAAAGAAAGAATCGTGTTATTCAAGAAATGGCTCGTGTAATGCTTCATTGCAAGTCTATTCCAATCAAAATTTGGGCAGAAGCTATCAATATTGCATGCTATGTGACCAACAGAGTTTACCTAAGACCTGGTTCAAGACAAACTCCATATGAAATATGGAATGGTAAAATGCCAAATGTGAAATACTTTTGAGTCTTCAGGAGTAAACGTTACATCCTTAGGGATTGTGAAAAATTAGGAAAGTTTGACTCTCGAAGTGATGAAAGAATATTTCTTGGTTACTCAACCAATAGTCGTGCTTATGGTGTATATAATTTAACTACCCTAACTGTCACTGAATCTGCAAATGTTGTGGTGAATGACTCAGGTTCACACAAGGGTGGAAATAACAACGACGAGCCAAATGTTCCTACAAAATCTATTGATAATAAGTTACAAATAGAGAATAAAACAAATTTGGAACAAGTTGAGAAATTCCAACTTGTTGAAACAATACCGGCTCGTGTTGAAACTCCAAAGGAAAAAGAACCATCTTCTATAGTCAAGTTAAATCATCCAATCACACATGTTATCGATGAGGTGACTAGTGGGATGAAGACAATGCGTCAAGTAAGAAATGAGATAATTTTCACTTGCTATACATCTACTTGTGAACCTAAAAATGTTAAAGTTGCTTTGTGTGATGATCATTGGGTGACTGCAATGCTACAAGAATTGAAACAATTTGTTAAAAATGATGTTTGGTTCTTTGTCCCTAGGCCTAAGAACACAAATGTCATTGGTATCAAATGGATTTTCAAAAATAAAACTAATGAACATGGCACCATGGTTAGAAATAAGACAAGACTTGTAGCACAAGGGCACTCACAAGTTAAAGGAATTGATTTTGATGAAACGTTTGCTCTGGTAGCAAGACTTGAGTCAATTAGAATAATTTTATTTGTGACTTGCGACTTATAATTCAAATTGTTTCAAATGGATGTGAAAAGTATCTTTCTAAATGGTGTCCTACAAGAGGAAGTTTTTGTTGAACAACCAAAAGAATTTGAAGATCCTCATTTTCCAAACCATGTTTTTAAATTAAAAAAAGCTCTCTATGATTTGAAACAAGCTTCTCGTGCTTGGTATGAAAGACTCACGTCTTTTCTCTTGCAAAATGACTTTTCGCGAGGGGCAGTGGATAAAACATTGTTTATCAAAAGACAAGACAAACATATTTTGACTGCTCAAATTTATGTGAATGACATTGTATTTGGTTTTACATGTGCCCTCTTGTCTAAACCTTTCGCAACCTGTAAGAGTGCTAAATTTGAGATGAGTATGGTTGGAGAGTTGAATTATTTCTTAGGTTTTCAAATCAAACAGCTAGATTCTGGTATCTTTATATCACAATCTAAATATGCCAAAGACTTGGTAAATAAATTTGGAATGACTTCAAAAAAACATGCTAGAACTCCCATGAGTACTAATACCAAACTAAGTAAAGATGAAGCTGGCAAGGAAGTTGAACAAATATTGTTTAAAAGCATGATTGGTAGTTTACTATACTTGACAGTTAGTCGATCAGATATTACTTTTAGTTTAGATGTCTGTGCTAGATTCCAATCATGTCCGAAAGAGTCTCATTTGAATGCTATAAAAAGAATCATTAAGTATGTTAATAGAACTCCAGGATACGGTATTTAGTTCTCTCTAGACACAAATGCTAATCTTGTTAGTTTTTCTGATACGGACTAGGCAGAGTATGTAGATGATAGAAAAAGCACATCCATCGGGTGTTTTTACATAGGAAACAACCTTGTTGTTAGGCATAGCAAAAAGCAAAATGCCATTACACTGTCCACTGCCGAAGTTGAATATATTGATGTTGATAGTTATTGTACATAACTACTTTGGATGAAACAAATGTTGGCTGACTATGGTTTTGAACAAGATACAATCACCCTATTTCGTGACAACACGAGCGCAATCAACATTTCAAAAAATTCTGTCCAACACTCTCGCACAAAACATATTGATATTTGTCATTATTTCATAAGTGATCTGGTTGAAGACAAAGTTGTCTCTCTTGAGTACATTCACACAGAGCACCAACATGCTGACCTATTCACTAAACCTCTTGATGCTCTTCGATTTAAAAATCTTAGGAAAGCCATAGAAGTTTGTTGCCTAAAGTAATCCTTAGTTCTTCTTTTGTATATTTATATATTCATTCTTTTTTCTTTATTTTGCTTTTGGGCATGCTTTGGTCTATCTATACTTGTCTTCATGTGATAGAATTGTACTGCATATTCAAGGGATAGGACTGTAGTCCATACTAAGTTTGAAGCGATTCTCTCGTTTGCCTTGAGTGTTATTTCTCATGATTGATTTGTCTCTTGTGCACTCATCGACGTGAAATATATCAGGTTTAAATTGTATTTTACCTTGTATTTGGTTTAGTTGAATCTCTTGAGTACTAGTCTTGAAAAGACCTATGATTGCATATACTCTCATAAGCTTGATCTCTTAAATGTCTTGTCTTCCTCTTGTGCTCTTACAATACACAAAAGAGTGAGATGATTGTAAAAAAAAAAACTGCAATGTCAAAAGAATCTCTCAAATGTAATCTGGACCAAGGAAAAGACTACCTATGAGTATAGAGTGAAAGCTACTATAAACGTTCGCCGAAAAGTATGATACATGGTTTGAAGCGTCATAGAGAATGCTATCTTACTCATTAGAGTGAAAGCCACCTTGTAGCTTAAAAGAGTGAGTTCTTGAGCGGTGTTATGCATCTGAGGGGAGCTTTTGCATTATTGAATGTCAAGTTGTGATTGGTTTTTAATCGGTTCGATTTTCTTGATTATGGTTTCTTGTTGTTTTCTTTTGATCCATATTTTCATAATCCATCTCTTAAAGAATTGACAATACTCTAATTGATGCTCACACACTCACTCTATTATCATTCATGAGGTTCAACATCTTGGTGGTATTTCTAGTTTATTGCTTCACCTTGGTATGTATTGGGTCGTGTTGTACTTGACGGGCGGTATAATTTCTTGATATATGACACACTTGTATAGATTTTTCAAAAATATGCTTCATACAGTTATTTTGTTGTTATTATTCTAAATCTTTCCCTTCTTTCACTTATCATATATATATATATATATAAATAAAAAAATTACCGCGCTCTAGTGGGGTGGAAGCCCGCTTTAGCGCTAGCCCAGTAGGTTTAGAACCTACTTTCAGCCTAGTTGTATTTCATTCTCTTTTTTTTCATCTTTAGGTTATTTCTCTCTGGCGATAGAGTCCCCGCGCAGGTCCGAAGCTCTTTCCCTCCATTTGGTCGATCATTTCTCCCTCTCATCATCTCCGGTAAGACTTCTCTCTAATTTTTCTCATTTTGGTACTGCCTTCCTTCCACCCAGGGTTTCTTTTCTCTCTTTTATTTCTAGTTCCTTCTTCTTCATTTTAGTTTGTGTTGTGCTTCCATGGTTGAACTCTCTAGGAAGAGAGTGTATCATCGATCGAAACATCAACCCCGCCTCAATTTTAAGCGGTTCAAAAACTCTTATTTCAAAAAATGTTTTGATGAATTGTTTGCCACTCACACTATTCTTGGTGAACGCGTTATCTTGCTTCACCTTTTTCCTGATCTCGTGGATACCTTTATTTCTATGGTCTTTCAAGCTCGCGATTGGGTTCCGTTATTTTATGTAGAAAGACAAATAGTCACGGATTTGGTTCATGAATTTTATGCTCACTTGGTTGAATCTCCAAATAGGGATCAGATATTCACTACTTTTGTCCGAGGGATTGATTTCACCATCTCGGAGGTTGACCTTATTGGGTTGTTCAATGTTTTTCAAGTTGAGAACCTTCAGTATCCCAATAATCTTCCTCCTGAGTTTCTTAACTACCCTCATGTTCAACATGATTTCACCAATGGCTTATTTGCACCCAGCCAAGGCACCACCCCTGCCTCCTGTCTTGTTTCTCCTCATCTTGCTCTCCATCTCATCCTCTCTACAAATTTTCTTTCTCAGAGTCATACATCCTCTATTAATCAAGATCGTTCTCGGTTAATGTATGCCATTGCTCATGGGTACTCCATTAACGTTCCTTCTCTCATTTACAACCACATTGTTCGTGCTGCCAAGTCTAGGCCGAACAATCTTGCCCTCCCTTATGGTGTGACCTTGACCCATTTTCTCAAGTAGTCCAAGTGTCCTAACATGCCTGAGGAACAAGTTCAGCTTACTACTCCCAAACTAAATGAGAAGTCTGTTAGCAAGAGTGAATTTCATGCTCCAAGTGTCCTAACATACCTGAGGAACAAGTTCAGCTTACTACTCCCAAACTGAATGAGAAGTCTGTTAGCAAGAGTGAATTTCATGCTCCAAGTGTCCTAACATACCTGAGGAACAAGTTCAGCTTACTACTCCCAAACTGAATGAGAAGTCCGTTAGCAAGAGTGAATTTCATGCTCTTTAGAGTCCTCATCCTCTTCTTGTTCCCCCTCCTCCAGCTCCAACTCCTGCCCCTGTTGCTGTTGCTCCTCCACTTGCTCCAGGTGGTGTTGATTTCGATCCAGTTCCTCAGGCCATTGCGGGCTTACAGTCCTCCATTGATGTCATTCATTCTGATATCTAGCACTTAGATATGCGAGTTGATAGGTTATCGAATTTGGTTGGTGGGATGCGACATGACCTTGACACCTCACTTGCTGACGTTCACCGCTTTACTCTCCATCGTCTTCAAGGCTAGTCCTTGTGCTCATTTTGTGTCAAAAAGGGGGTGATTTTGTAGTGACTCCTCCTTTGTTGTCTTGGAATTTTTTGGTCATAAATAGGGAGCTAACCTTGATGTATTGACGTGCCTTTGTCAAAAATTGTTGCATGATGTTTTATCTCTTAATGTTTTGCTTAGTTTTGAATAGTCGGTCTTGGTTCTTTGATTTACTATCTTTGCTTTTTGAATAGTGTTTGTGAAATGGGAGTTGGTTATTTTGGATATTTGCCTTGATAGTTGTGTTGTTTTGTCTTAATGCATTCAAAGGGGGAGTACGGTGTGTTAAGTGTTTAAATGTGTTTATACATGTTCGGTTGTTGGTAATATAGTCACATTAGTTGTTCCTATTTTAATGCCTTCTATGGATGATATAATCAGTTGATTTGTATGCTTGTGCTGAGGGGGAGTGTATTCTATTTGTTTTTCATATCATCACTTGATAGTGGTTTAAGCTTTGGTTATAGGTGCAAATCGAACCATGCTTGGGATTGAGTGTCCATCTTGGGTTGTCATGGGGTTTGAGTAATTTTATATGTAAAATGAGGGTTTTGTCACAAAATGTCCAAAGGGAGAGATTGTTAGGAAAATTGGTCATTTGTGCATTGTATAAACAAATTAAGTAAGATTGAGTGTTTCTAAATATGTGTAATTATAATCAAACATTAACTCCAAACCAACCTCCAAGAGCCAAAGAAACAAAGAGAAACAAGGAGTTGCAAAATTTTCATAAGGCCCAGGCACCCTACTCTAGCAGGCCTCAACCCCACTCTAGCGGGCTCCAGCTCCTCCATCACAAGGCAGTTCCAGAGAAGCTTGCTCTTAGGTAGACTTCACCCCGCTAAAGTGTGTAAGTACTCCATTTTTGCCCGCTCGGTAGTCTCCAGTCTGTCTAGACTTGTATTCAAGTCAATATGGACATATTATAATCTAAATCAATTTTCCAAGTCTAAATCCTGTCAATCAATTGCTTCGCGAGCCCTTTAGACCCAAATAGAGGCAAAATGACCAAAATGCCCTTGGGGGCATTGTCTATTCTAATTTCAGTGGGCATGTCTTTTCGAAGACGATAAGTCCCCTTTTCAATACAATTTCAATCCAATTTCAATTCTAATTCCAATTAAATTCAGCACACTTTTCGAGATAGTTGATTCTTTAAGGTGGTAAGTCCATCATATCTGGCCCGTTTTTGAGATAGTTCTTCGGAAAGGTAAGTGCCTTTAAACTCGTCGAACGGGACGGGACCCCAAGTCCTTTAGATGGTAGAACGGTCTATCTTTGGTACCTGCTAGCCCACCAATGCAGAAATGTCCATTTCGTCATACCTTTTGAGAAAGTTAATTCCTCAGATGCTAAGTCCACCTAGCAGCTTCCAGAGATTAGGCAGTCTTTGGAATGATCGCGATCCGTTACAGTAACGAAAATACTCGTAAATATCGCAACCATCAGAGTTACGGAAACACTTATAAATCGGTCGATATAGAGAATTGTCGACAAACCCCTATGCCACGGGACAACCGTCAGAGTGACGGAAACACTCAAAACTTAGGTCAACACCAATGCCTGCTAGCCAACTCCGACAAAAAATGACCAAACTACCCCTAGGGCCATTTTTGGCATGTTTCTCAAGAAAGTACTTGAGTCCTCAGAACGGTAAGTCCATCTTTCCAAGATTGTCTTAAAGACAATCCGACATGATTAGATGTTTTCTAGTCAATTTTGGGTCAATTCCGAGACATTCCAGTCAAGACGACCATTTTACCCCTAGGCATCTGAGAGCCCCGGGAACCACACCGGCTCTGGGTATCAAACCGGTAACCTCTTAGAACATTCTAGTTAATGTTCCCAAGTTTCTAGTCTTCTTTCGGGATATTCCGAGTCCATCCCGGTAGCTTTCCAGCTCAATTGACCGTTTTGCCCCTAATGGCCTGGTCAACCCTTCTAAGACATCTCGTCATCGTTTTTCAAGTTTACTACCCCTGAAACAGTGGTCTAAGGGTTCCTGTCCCTTTCCAGCCTTCTGGGCCATTCCCAGCTTTTTAAATCATTCTCGAACCTTCTAGAGTCACTCCTAATGAAGCTAGGCTAAAAATTACATGGTAGTCACTAGTACAGGCGCCCAAATCTTCTGAAGATACATTGTTTACCGACCTTAAAACATTCCTAAATGGTTGGCGCTACTAGTAGTGGGGCCAAGCCAAATCTTGGTTTGGCGCTAGAAGGAATTTTTGTCTAGCGCCACTACAACGGGCGCCAGGTCAATCCTCTCTCTATAAATACAAAGCCTCCTCCAGCGTGAAGAGGGTCAGTCAACTCAATCTAAAAACTCTCCTCTTCGATACACAATGCTCGTAGCCTTTCTAAACCCTAGTCTTATTTAGGTTTTTCAAAAACCCTAGCCTCTATACACAAACCCTAGCTCTCATACACTCACATACACTCCTATACTAGCCTCCATTGAAGATTTGAAGTGCTGCAACTCTGAAGTTTCTGAAGATCTGAAAAAGCTCTTGAAGATCAAGGCGAAGACCGAAGTAAAGCAAGAAGAAAAAAGCACATAAAGCAAAGCAAATAAAAGAAGACACAAGGTAGGCTTCCTTTTTACATTTACGCAATTCCCCCCCCCCCCCCCCCCTCCCTCTTCTCTCTCCAAACCCACTTGGGTTTTCTTCTATTTTAATCGCTTATCTTCTCCCCCCCCCCCCCTTCTTTTCTTGCATGCTTGAAACAAGGGACTTCCCGATCCATGTGTAGTATTAGGCTATTGAAGGTCACCGTGTTAGGAGCTTTCTTTTAGTTTAACCGGAGACCATGTGAGTTCGGCCCTCTTGATTATGTGGTGAAACCTTAACCTTGTATATTCACGACCCCAACTTGCATTGTGCATATTATGATCTTGTATTCATTCAAAATTCGTTTTCAAACTTGTTTTCAAAACTTGCATTAAAATTGTTTTCAAACTTGCATCAAAATCTTCTTTTTCCAAAATTGTTTTCAAAATCACAACCCTATGGTGATTCTAACCTTTCCATGGTTAGGCTTACTTTAGAAAAATGTTACATTTAAAGTGACCAATATGGTCCACATTTTCAAATCCTTGTTGTTTTCAAAACCACTATCTTAGAGTAGTTCTAGCCTTCTTATGGTTAGAATCGTTTTAGGAAAGTGAGATATTTTTATAGACTTTCCAAAAACTATTTTTTTAAATCTCTCTTTCTAAAAAATCTCTTTTCTAATACACTTTCTAAAGATTATCTCCAATCTCCTTTTTAAAATTCCTTTCCAAAATTGCTTTTTAAAAACTCTCTTTAAAAAAAATCTATTTTCTAAAACTTCTTTTTAAACTCCTTCCAAAACGCTCTCTTCAAAAATCACTTTCTAAAAACGCTTCCTAGATCTACTTCCAAAAATTCTACTTTTCAAAATCTCTTTCCTTAGAGCCTTAGTCAAACCCTAGAGCCAACGATTAGGAAACTCTAATTTCATTTCTTAAAACACGATTTTCAATCTTGCTTCAAAACCTAGGTTTTCAAAATCTCCTTCTTTATATCTAAATCATAAGTTTCCAAAACCTATTTTCTACCTCAAAACTATAGTCTTCCAAATCTAGGATTTCTAAAACTTTATCTTTCCAATTCCTTGTCAAATCCAATATTCCCTTTAGGAAACCAAATCCAATCTCCCCATTTAAGAAACTAGATACAATCCTCCGTTTTTGGAAACAAAATCAAAACACCTCTTTTTAGAAATAAACTCTAATCTTTTGTTTTAAGAAATAGGAATCTTAATCCTTCCAAATCTAAATCTTTCTTAATTCCAATCCTTCCTAATCTCATACTTTCCTAAATCTTAAACTTTTAAATCTTTCCTAATCTAAATCTTCCCTAATTCCAACATTTCCTAAATTCCATACCTTTCCAAATCTTTCTAATTTCAAATCTTTTTTAATTTTAAATCTTTCTAAATTCAAAACTTTCTAACTTCAAAACTTTCTTAAGCTAAAACTTTCTAAATTCTGAACTTTCCAAATTTTTAATCTTTCTAAACCCAAACTTTTCCTAATTCAAATCTTTCCAAAAATCAACTCTTTCTTAAAAAGGAAGCTTTCCTATTTCAAACATTCCAAATTCAAAACTTTTCAATTTTAATTTTTTCTTAATTTGGAACTTTCTTATTTCAAAACTTTCCTAATTTGAAATCTTTCCTAAAATGAAACTTTCTTAAAACGAAACCTTTCTTAAGTTAAAACTTTCTTAAAACAAAACTTTCGTAATTCGAAATCTTTCTTGAAATAAGACTTTCCTAAAATGGAACTTTCCTATTTTGAAACTTCCTTAATTCGAATATTTCCTAAATTCGATATTTCCCTAATCTTCCAAGTCTAACATTCGAGTCATATATTTCTAAAACTCTTTGAAGTCAAGTCCAATCT
Organism: Euryodendron excelsum; assembly: GCA_033060915.1. Taxonomy (NCBI): domain Eukaryota; kingdom Viridiplantae; phylum Streptophyta; class Magnoliopsida; order Ericales; family Pentaphylacaceae; genus Euryodendron; species Euryodendron excelsum. Next base: position 32,075,631 of record CM065381.1, on the reverse strand, counting down.
TTTCAATTCGAAATTCCAATCTTTTATTCTAAGTTCAACTCCAACTCTTTTTCAAATTAAACATTCTATTTTCTATTGGACTCTTGTCCTAACTACGACTGACTTAATTTCTCAAAAAAGATACGTAGGCAACCCTCACGGGTGCGGTCATAACTTTTTTTCAATCTCCAATTCCAAAATCTATTTTTAAAACCCTGTTTCCAATTTCTAAAACTCTCTTTTCAAAATCAAATCTATCTTTTCAAATCCATTCCAGTTTCAAATCAAATCTATTTCTAAAATCAAACCAAATTCTTCTTTTCAAATTTATTTCCAAATCAAAGTCTCGTTCTTGCACTCGCATATCATGCATTATGTCTTTTTTTTTTCAAAATTCTTTTCTAAAGTGGATAGTAGTGGACATTTAATAATCGAAAACTCTAATGGGTGAATTTAGGGTGAATAGATATGTAGGTACCGCAAGGGCGGGGTAGGGTAATGGCTTAATGCGTCTTCCCTACACGTAACCAACCTCCAAACTTAGATCATTGTTTTCAAAGACCAAAATGAAGTTATTTTCAAAAAGGGGCTTAAATATTTTCTAAAGGTTGCCAAACAACATGTTTTCTTAAAAACTCTCTTTTAAGGAAGTATTTTCAAAATCGTTTTCAAAAATCCTAAGTGTAGTCTTTGGATTGTGCTTAGTTTTTAGATGACTTAACTCACCTTAATCAAGTTAGGTGGCAACTCCGAATGTTTTTCAAAAGCCCTTTGTTCAAATCAATTTCCCATTCAAATCTAGTCGCACTCATGCTTTTAGGAGGATGAGTTCTAACGAGAGAGTACAATATTTTTTCCTCTTGTGTGTGTATTCCTCGAGTGCGAAAAATTTGAGCGCGACGAAGCGTGATCCCGAAGCTTCAGAAAAATTTGGTTTTAGTGAAGTCGGTTCTCAGGTGGAGTCCACCCCGCTATAGTGGGGTCTCGATTGGTTTAACAAATGTTTCCGACAAAGAGTACCTCACTTCCATGATTTGCTTTATTGTGGTGCTTTCTTCAAGCATGTGGTGACAAAGTGATAGATTATATGAAGGAAACATGACAGAATATTTGGGGCAACTATACATAAATCTTGTGCTTCCAAAAAGAGATGTCCTTCTCCTCTTTTTAAGGGAACTTGAAGAATTTTACGAATATTTAAAAACATCTTCAAAGGTTGCTGGGGGAGGAGGTTAGGGGATGACTGGTGGTTCGAGAGTGTTCATGAGGTAGCTAAGATATATCTATCTTTCTTTCTCTTTCTCTTGGAGTCATATACAAGAAATAAGAGTGTTCCTTATACAAGAACACAGAGAGTTTTCTAGGTTGTCAACCAGGTGTTTGTAAAAAGTCATGAGAAGACTCCACTCCTCCTTAGCCCTCCATTTTCGAAAGAGACTAGTGTGGCTTGATGGAGTTCAAGTCATTGGTGATTCATTAAGGATTCGATGAGGTTCCAAGTGCTCGTGAACATGTTCATGGACTTGAAGGAGTACAAGGTGTAAATACAAGTCAAGCGTTGAGGATTCAACAAGTGTAACAGGTTATAAGATACTTTTGTATCATTGTTTATACTATAGTGCTTGGTTGAAGTTGGGCTAGGCATGTGGTTTTCTCCCAAAAGGGTTTCTATGCTAAAATTGCTTGTGTCTTGGATATTGCTTATGCTATTGTTTGTATTTCGATTTAGTTTCTCTTTTGCTTGCGCTTGCATAAAAAAGAAGTAGAAATCTATTTACCCCCTCTCTAGGTCCACATATGATGCATTAAATCTTCATACATGAACACTTGTTTTCTCATTGTCTCATATATATCAAATTTTTAAAACTTATTATTAACAAGCAGCTAAATTAAAGAAGTAGATAAAGAAATTTTATTTTTTATTTTATTATTTCAATACTTTATAATAGAATGGGTTAATTTATCAACTTTAAGTTTTAATTTACTATTTTGACTATTAATAAGAAGTTATAGAAAAATATGTTTAATAATTTAAATATGTCAAGTGTTAAAAAAATATCACAAATATATATGACATGCTACTAGTAAATATATACAAATCAAGTTATACAAGCTTTTTCTACAATTGATAAAGGCAAATAAGTTTAATGGTTAATAATTGTACTAATTGTAATTATATATTAAATATAGAATTAATAATATGTTAGAATTATAATAAAATATAAAATTTTAATCGAGTTTGTTTTAAAAGTATAGTACGTAAAACATTTAATACGTGTAATATACAGTTCAACTTTAAAAAAAAGAGCATTTTTCAGTAGGTTTTACATTTGGACGGAAAATGAAAGTTTTTTTTTAATTTATTTATATGTACATATGGGTATTATTCGTAAATAGTAGTACAAGTATTTACTAACTAAGCTACTTATAGGTATCTGATAAGTCCCTCACTCTAAAGTTTTTTTTTATTTTTTATTATGCAGTTAAGGGTGTTTGGACCAATTTACGCGTATCTCAACTAATTCTCTTCTTAATCTAGTAAGAAGCAGACCATCTACACTAAAACTAGGGAATTCACAATAGATCAATTTCTCTCAATCTCATCCCAAAATACTTGTCAAGTTTTAAACTCAAGACGTCTGTATTACAGCTCATCATTGTCTCCATTGCGCTACTAAAAATTTGTCATCACATTTGGATGAGTAAAAATCATATTTTATAAATTAGTAAAGAGTTTAATTTTGATCCCCAAATAATACAGACTATTTTTACACAAGAGGAATATCAAAATGCTGATGTGTTTTTTTAAAGTTCAAATATATCATAAAAAAGACAAGATTTGATAGACATTAGAAACATTGCACTTGAAAGCTTGCTTGTGTAAAATGTTTTTACACTATCAAAATTGAATTAATGGGTCAACAAACTTTAGATGGGTAAAAACTCACATATCTCTCTAAACTATAGCAGACCCCTAATCTCACCATTGTTAATACAATCAATTCGGTTCGGGTTAGAATTAAATTCAGCATCAAATTGATCTTTACCGGTTCCTAAATTTTGCACAAAAAAAAAAAAAAAAAAAACCCGAACTAACCAAGTATTGTATTAAATCAACCCAACTCGAGAAATTTCAAGTTGGCCTGCAAGTCTAAAGTTATTGTAAGCCACACTACAGCAATGGTTGTGGAAGTTGTTCCCTATGAGCTGGGTCGAGTTGAATATTGGTTTACTTAAGTTTGGCTTGAAAACTTAACGATCTTCGAAATATGTTCGAGTTTGACTTATTTATTTTCAAATCAACTCAAATGAGCCAAAACTCGACTAATTCGAAGTGTTTGAGCGCATAAGAGTTTAAAAAAATGTTCAAGTTCAGTTTGTTTACGTAATGAGCCATTTTCAAATGAGCTTTTTAACAAGTCAAACTCAAGTTGAGCGTAAACACCCTTTGGCAGCATTGCCCCTAACTCCCTGAACCTCGTCGTGGCTGAATCGAATCCTCGACATTCAACCTGAGAAAGCGGGCGTGCTTGCGATCCTCCCATAAGAGAGAGAACCATGGCTAGAACAACCAGAAAGCACACTAAGTTGTTGAACAGTTGAGAGTACCCCATGTTTTAGCACCAAGTCTTTGATAGGTGGAAGGTTTTATATACACCGATACCAAAAAAAAATGACCTAGGGCTCCATGCACGAACGGTGGGCCGGCCGGCTTAACCATGAACTGGGATTTGGTAATAATCTAATGAAATGAATGCGTCTAGTTGGATAACAATGCCGGCAAATGATTTGCTAATACTAACAGGAGAACTAGAAAAACAGTGTGAGATCATAGACCCGACAGGCCGGCTAAGCGTTCTTACCTGACCTGTGATTTGGGTGTATCTGTAGGAGCATGCATGATTATTCAATCTAATATATATATATATATATATATATCCACCTCCAATAATCAACAGTTTACTATGGTAGTTTAAGGGTAATATGGTTGACTTTGGTATTGTTTCGTTCCTATGAAATTATCACTTTTCAGTAAAGCAGAGTTAGCAATGTTGGGTAGATCGAAAGCTTTATGATCACAAAATTAACTACTTCAAACCAAATTTGAGCAGAGGCCTCTAATTTCAGAGACTGAACATCCTCGTGATTACGCCTGTTGGCTACTGATTAGGTCCATTTTATGTGTTCCCTTTCCTCTGCATGCATGCTGAGTAATAGATATTGATACAGATGACTTACCAATAGGATTTTGGGAGCATTTGGACCAATTTGGTCCAGTCCAACGTTGTCTAAATTGATCTGGAAGACCACAACAGCCCAATAAACAATACCCACCACTCTTGCTATGACATATGTTGCTTTTTAATTAGATTCCATTATTTAAGCCTTGAAAAAAGCCATTTTGTCGTTTTCAAAAAATTTCATTGGTCCATCTCTTCTTCTACATAATTTCAAATTCATCTAGATTTTTTTTTACAAGTTACTTTAAGAGTCCAGTATCTAAATATGGCTTAACTCGAATTTGCTGGTTTTGATAACTTATTTTCTTTTTGATTTATGCTTAATTCAAGTCCAATTAGGTTTAGAGTTTGTTTTTTTTTTTTTCCCCTATAAATATAATGTGAGGGCCCAGTTTTAATTGATTAATAATATTCAAAGATTCTCTTAAAATTGCTCTTGGTTTTATTTTATTGTTGAAGAATTACATTCAATAGTTGCTTACTTTTTTTAGTAACTTTGTGGAGAAGTTCAACAGAATTTAACATTCCATCACTATTCATTGTAGGCATGTTAATTTCGAGCCTGCATGACCCTAACTGTGACTCACTGGGCTGGCTCAAGCAAATTTTTGAGCTGGACCAAAATTAGGAATACTAGGCCCAAGCCCAGCTTACGACCCTAAGTGTGACCTCGGCCCTTAGACTTTTGGACAGACTTAGTCAATTTTTTTTAAAATTTTAGTTTTTAAATTAGCAATTAATGTATAAATTAATAAAACTAAGTTAAAAATCATAAACTTATAAAGTATTAATTAATGTAAGTGTATATAAATAATTAATTATATAAAAAATACACTTTTAATTAGTAATTAGTAATCAATAATAGTTAAACTAAGTTAGATAATTAGTCAACATAAAAATTATACAAAAATATATAAATAATTAAACTTATAAAATATTAGTATTTGTAAATTTATATAAACTATTAATTATATAAAAATACACTATTAATTATAAATTTATCATTGGGTAGGTGTTTCTGGGCAGGGCTTGGGCCGGGCTCGAGCTACCGAGATAAGGCCCATGCCCACCCACAGGGGTTGGGCTTGAGCCTAGACGGGCTCAAGCTGCCCATGGAGTTCGGGCCCAATTTATATCCTACAATTCGTTGAATTATATATTTCACTCCTAGAGGCTCTTCCATGGACCTTCGTTATCAAGTTACGAGATGTTTTGGACACTAGAAATCGACTGCTTTTATCAAGGAATAGGATTTGCGATAGAATAGTATGGTCTTATTTCATAATTACTGGAACTTGGCAGTCGTTCCTGCTAACATGACTGATGAGAGGTTCTTAAACATTAACTGATGGGGTCTTGAACCGTTTCAGTATGTTACTGTACTATGTGGCAACAAAGCCAAAAATCCAATAGCTTTTAGATGTAGTTGACGAAAATTTGATGGCAATCCCTATGGGTGAATAATAAGATGTCTGCGCTTTGTCCATTAGTTTAACTAGCTAATAACAGCAAATCATAGTTAATGTTTTCCCCCAACACAGAGAAAAGCATCATGTAATAATAGAAAACCATTAAGCAGACCTCTCAAAATTTCTAATACAACTGAATCCAACTGAAGGAAGAAAAAAGAAACAAAGAGAACAAGAATTTTGTTGTTCATGAACGAGATGTTCAAGAGGGGTTTAATATGTTTGCTAGAATTCTCTATTTCGTCTCGAGTAGTGACTCTCTATCATGGCAAATTCTTCATTGGTCATGCATGAGGAATACATAAAACTTGATCAACAACATAAACTTTTCAAAGATCAAAGCAGTCAATTGATATTAGCCATCAATCAAATAACAATGTGAACAAGTTTCTGCAATGCATGTAACCTAATATTTAACCACTGAGACAACAGAAGCATAGATGGTTTGATGAAAAAGCCACCAACAAGGGGCTATTCAACGTGCTCTTCATGTTTTACTTCAGAATTGAACATCTACAACAGGTTACAGACATTTGTTACGAACATGATTTACATATTATTTTCCCCTCAAAGAAAGGGAAGGTTAATTGTGTGATTCAGAGCATCTCTGTTTTCAACTCTACTCATCAGCGCAATAGAAGCGCAGCAACTGTAGTGGCGATACATTTTCCTGGAATTAAGTAATTGACATAAAACAAAATTAATGGCCATGAAATTTAGTTATCAAAAAGATTAGCACCCATGAGTTTTATTTTTCGTTCAATTGTTGTGTCAATTGCAAAACCAATAATTTTATGTACTGAAAAAATGCCTGTTAATTATCATAGCTTTTTCATTTTTCAAAATGAAATATCTTGACCACAAACCTGAACTAGCTCATCAGACTGGGAAGGGAAATACAAGCCCATGGAGCAATTCTGCAACTCTTCAGGACTTTTCATCCAAGCTCTATGTGCATCATTCGCTTTAATTTTGTCTCAAAAAATCTGAAACAAAAGACGAAACCACAATGTTTTAAGATCAACAATGAACAGCACTATTCAAAAGAACCTAACAGATTACAGGGGGAAAGAGAGACATCATAAAAAGATATCACAAAGATGAAATAAAAGTTTCAAAACAGAAGAGGAGGCGAGGGAGCAGGGAATAATAATGAGGAGAACGAAAGGAAATTGCCCATAATTGCAAACCTTAGAAAGAGAGACAGTCGGTATCTCCAGCTCATCTCCATCAATATTTATACCTCTGCCCTGGCACTCCGGAAAGAGCACAGAATCAGCTTTTATCTTACCCTCCTTTCCAGATCCAGTGCTCTTGGCTCCAATCTTTCTCTTAGACCTCTGTTTCTCTTTGGGACTGTCTGACTGCTTGGTGTGAGTTAGACTGTCTGACTGTTTGGTGTGTATTTCTAACTCACAGAGTAATATCCAGTGTACAAGGCAGGAAATATGAAACAAATGAAATGCCTGCATTGGGAAAAACATGTTTTACAATCTAAATATATATTGACGGTTAGGGGAAGAAAGGTCCATAATCATAATCCATTGAACATCAGAAAAATAATCAGGCAAAATCTCATGGAGTCCACTGAATTTATATCATCAAGATTTTGAATGTAATGGGGGCTTGTAGATTCCTCGCCCTTGTATCGGCTGCTTTGAAAGAAAATGGTAATATGGATATCATGCGATATATGCCTTTGTTTTAATGTTTTGTCTTCAATCCTATGACATTAAACCCCATAAGTCAAAATTGATGATCATTGTGAATAATGTTATCAATGGTGATAGTGTTCAATTAGATGACACCGCCTGCTGACTCATGGTGGGTGGTCCTGCCCTTCTTAATTTTTCCGTGCAGACACTACATGGGAGTGTGGGGGTCCCCAACAGGAGGAAAAAGGATGCACTATCTGCTTGGAAGGGCAAAGTATTTCCAACCTGTAATTATGGGTTGAATAAAAATTGGTATCTCTATCAATACTACAAGCCATATGTGTCCATTTCAGTTGCTTATTTTCTTTTTGCTCTCTAACTAACAGCCTACTGTTGGTGGTTGTGTTGATCACAGTGGCGGACATGATGGTGCCAACTTTGGCGGTGTCGGAGGATAATTTTCCAAAGAAGAGGTCATTTTCTTCAGCTTACTCATTTGTCTGTATAACAAATGAAGTCTCCAGCTAAAGGTCACTTCTAAATCTTGCTTATAGCTGTCCCGTTCTTTATCTGTCCATTTTTAAGCAAGTCGGTATGCCCTAAGCATTGATTGGTTTCTCCAGTAGATGTACTTGTTCTTGTATGTACTGTGATTACAATTTTTCTTTTCACCATCACTTGGATCTAACTACATTAGGCACTGTTTATTAGCTTGTGTTTGGATCTCTTTTTCTGCCCCACTTGTCTACAAGCTCCAGAGTTAGTGAACATATAAGATCCAAGATATGAGTGGACACAAAAACGTTACGTAGTTGTAACCTAGGCGTCATGGGTTCAAAATATGAAAACAACCTATGGGCATTTGAGGGTAAAGTTGTATACACTTAACTAGGGTTATAAACGAGCTAAGTCTAGTATTGAATTGTTCATGCTTGGTTTGAAAATTTTAATAAGGTTGAAAATGTGTTCAAGTTTGACTTGTTTAACTTTCAAGGCAAGCTCAAACGAACTTTAATCGAGTTGTGTACAAGTAGTTCAAATTTTTTAGTGTATATAAGCTTATTAAACCGAGTTCGACCCAAACTCATAAAATTGGTTTGTTAACATAACAAGCCGATCTCGAACGAATTTTTAACCAACTGGACACGAGCCGAACTCAAATAACTAGACTCATTTTACAGCCCCACACTTGACCCTCTCGATAATTGCAGTGGCAGTAGCCTCGTGCAGTGCAGCACCAGGCTGCCGTTATTCGAGTAGGAAGAATCTTCTTCGGCTTGGTGGAGAAGAAGTTTTTCTTTCACCAAAATTCATTTCCTTTCTTTCTTCCTAAGAATAGATAAGAGTAGCATGATCAGCAATACAAAAAGAGAGAAACCCCTCAAATGATACTAGTGTTTGGTCTAAAAACTGCTACTGAACATGACATAAATAGTACGCATTCATCCGCTGCTCAATATATGTTTCTTCATGAAAGAGAAAGCAACCTAACAGACACGAAATTTTTGCTTCTCTTTCAGTTGTCAGGATCGAACAGTCCAAAATAAACATACAAAACAAATTTTTGGTCCTAGAGAATTCGGCAAGTGATTATTGGCTGTTGGCATACTTTAGCTTAAACTTGTCTCCAAGTAATTGTTCAGTATCATTGGGACGGCAAATATATGGTACATGCCAAAAAGAAAAAGAAAAGTAGATGATGCAAGAACTGCCAGACCTTGGGCAGTACCATTGCTGTTAGGAGTTTTAGTGGTGACATGTTTAGTAAGAAAAAGCAATTTAGTTGTAATATAATTTCACATCATTGTAACTGAGTTCAAACACAATCAGAATTTGTATAAGAAGAAGAGCTTCAGAAGACAAGTGTTTGAACGGCAGTCAGAGCATTCGACCAGTGGTGTCGAGTGTTCAAACGGGTGTTTCAGGCGTTTTGAAATAACAGTATGGATCAGAATGGAAGGACAGTAGGGACAATATACTACTGTGTTATTACACTTTTGTTTCATATATGTCACCTTCATCATATTACATCAGATTGATTAATAAGAGTAGTGGAGTTGGGAGGCAGTGTCTTCTTTCACCCCCTCAATTGTTGGTATTGAATAGCTTTTTATGGTCCTTAGAACTCCACAATTCAGCATGGCTACCTAGAATAATTGGGCAGATATATGAGCAACTAGACCTATATATACATATGTAAAAAAAAAAGACATTACTGGGCATGTAATATGGAAGCTATGTCAAGCATCAACCATTCAATAATTTAAAGTGACTTTTTACCCATACCTCTGACCAAAAATTACTCTAAATAATGGCCCATGCATGTGACTTCTATTATGACTTCTATTATGATTTCAGTATTTGTATACGAACATGAATGCCAAAATCGTGGCAGGAGCCATACCATGTGCCTGTTATACGGAATAATTTCTCCTGCTAAACCAAGGGATGGCTCCCGACCTGCTAGGCAATCCAAGCTTTTGTGGAAGACATTCTAGAATGATCTGATTGGAGCTCCTCTGACGCCGTTCTAATCCATGTGCTCATTGGTTGGCCTCCAAACCCCTAGCAGGCCTTCTGCTCTGCCTCTGCCCTATCTTCCTGTGGCTTTAGAGCAGCTTGTGCCCTTGGATGTCTGTCAGTTTTGATTTTCCTTACTGTTGTGCTTTGCTTTGTATCCATGAATGTACCTTTGTAAATAGGTATAACTTTTCATATTTGTGATGAAAGGTGACAGTTCAAGACGTGCAATTTGCATCTATTGCCCACACAAACCAAGTTTTGCCTTTGTAACTATTGAGAAGTTCAATGGAGAGAGAAATATGATAAAGAGTTCTATTTTATTGTCACGGCAATACTTGCATTCTTGATAAATTTGATGACACAAATCTTAAATGGAAAACTGAATTAATCCTAAAATAAATTGACAAGCCTCGAATACAAGTAACCAGGAACCTGATCATTCAGCTGATACTCTCAGATTTGAACTCCATGCCTCTTTCTCCCTGTAGGACCGGATCATCCCCTCTGACGTGATCAAGTGCTCTCAATGCCCTATTTACACTTCCAATAGAATTTACTAAACTGTCACAGACCTCTGTTGGTATACAACCCTTTTCCTGTAGTAATACTATTTACTCCTCCGCTACTTCTATGCTTCCCTTCCCTTTCAAAAATTCTAGACATGTAGCCAGAGTGGCAAGGTTTGGCTTCCACCCTGGATGACTTGCTAGGATTGCTTTCTTCATTGTCTCCACCGCATTTTCCATCTGGTCATCTTCATGATATCCAGCTGCCAAGTGCTGCCATATGGTCGCGTTTGGCTCCTGACCCCCCTCTACAAGCCTGTTTATAATTGATTCAGCATTTCCAAAAAGACCTTTCTTGCAATAAGCTTTGATGAGCAAGTATGGAACTCGAAAATCAAAACGTGTCTTCTCGGCTTCCCACTCCTCCCATATCTTTTCTGCACCATCAAGGTTGTCTAACTTTACTAGTGAGCTTATGATACTAAGGTAGCTCATATTGTATACACTTCCAGATTTCTTGGACAAATTCCATAGACGATACACTTCATCCTTGTTCCCCATTGCAGCATGGAGAGTAAGTAGAACCTCATGAGCAAACCTTCTTACCTTACCCCTAACGAGTTGCTCTGATCTCTTCAGCATTGCCGAAGCCTTTTCTACCACACCAGCTCTCAAGTAACCATTTGCTACCACAACATATGCATTCCAGTCCATGGTGACCGCAGGATCAGCTTCCATCTTTGTCAGAAGCTTCTCCATTCCCTCTATATCTGAAGCAGTTACATATGCATTTAACCAGGTATTGAATGTGAATTTATCGTGAGCAATTCCTTTCTCTTCCATCTCTTGCATCAGGGAATCTAGTTTTTCATGCTTTCCCATGTCAGCATAGAGCTTCAGCATCACATTGTATGGAAGTGATGTTCTAGCAAATCCCAGTTCCCTCATCTTCTGCATGATGTCCTCTGCTTTCTCCAAAGATTTTACATGTGCGTGGCAGTTTAAGAGAGCACCATAGACCTGGAAGCCTCTCAAGATGATAGGGAGGTTACTGAAATACTTCTCTGTTTGTTCTAGGCCATGAACTTTCGATATCAAATCCAACCGAACCGCAACATCTCTCGGTAACAGGTCAAGATATCTTTTATTGCTCATCCATTCAGATACCTGGCAATGAGAATGAGAAACATGAACTAATGGGGAAATTTTCAAAATTGAAGTAGCTAAGACTTTTAGAATCTACATTAGAGGGCATAATACTACTCGTAAGTATTTGTAAGAAGATTTGGAGTGAGTTATAGAGAGAGAAAGAACGTCATGCAACACATTTATGGATACAGGTACGGCTGCCCACATGGACTACATTATGGCTTACATCACAAAATTGTCAATTCAAGCATAAATTCTTATATATAACCTTCAATGATTGTTCAATCTTTGTGGTTCCTCCTTTTCCAATTAATACTTCAACAACTATGCAGCGGTCTGAGGTCATCGGTTGTTGCTCTTATAAACATTCCAACAGAGTAAACCACCGGCACAGAAGAGCCTTTAGACAGCTAGAGACCTTATCCAGACATTAAAAGATCAGCTGCATTGCTCTTTTCCATTAATTGATTATACTAGGGTTGTATCTTTGCTTATAACCATAACAGTAATTCACCAAATGGTTTTCTCTTTGTTAGACCTGCAGATCATTCTTTAATCCGGTGATTTCAAATTTACATTAGATTTTTTAATTCGTACCTTCGGTTATGGTTTATCCACTTCCCTTAGAACCTATAACTTTCTCGCAACATTAAGGCACTATACTATTTTCAGTTGCTGGGACAATCCAAATAATCTCTTTCACAGAAATTCTTGAAAACCCATTATTCTGCTCAGCATATGCATGTTCCATTAAGCGGGAAATTTGCTAATCACCGAGTTTTTGTCTACCATGGAACTCTTGAAAACCCATTATCCTGCAGAGAATATGCACTTTCCCTCAGAAGGTAAATTTGCTAATCTCCAAGTTTCATCTACTATGGCAGACACCATCTTGTATACAGCCAGAGATGGCCACCCTAATCAAACACTAGCGTGTTTTCAAAAGCATATAAGGTCTCCTTCACTCCATAGCTTCTGTGTTGTATTACCTTCTCCTTAATGGCATATTATCATCTATATATTAAAGTTGGTGATAGAGCTGAGCTTTGCGTGTTCAGAAGTAGATTCGATTAACTGTCATAGCATGCATTTTCCCCCATAAACATAGCATATCCTTCAATATCACACTACTTTATGGTATGTTTAGTCCATACATTGGTTGAGGGATATAAAAAAGAAAATACAAAAGAAATCATTATTCTTTGCTTGGTTACCATGAAAAAATATGAAAATATGATGAATACATCATACATGTGAGAATTTTTGAGACATCATTTCTTAAATATAATCTTAAGTTAGTCACGTACAAGCACATGGAATTGAAAGAAAAAGAAAGTTATATCATACAATGATAAAAAATAAAAATAAAAAGCATAAAGGTGAAATAACAAATGAAAGTTAGCACATAAATACATACATACATACATAAATTTACGTACATGTTATGTAGTGTACAATTAAGAAACTAATTCTTACTTTCATTGCGAAGCGCCACGACAACCATTATCACAAAAATGTCAAAAATGTCAGTGCAGCAATGGCTTTTCCTCAGTTCAAAATGTTAAGTTAGACAAGCACAAGCATAAGCAATATTTGTGTTGATCAAAGGTATATATAGAACACAGTGAACAACCGTAGAGAAACAGATCCAAGAGCCCAAATAATTACAATTTAAGCAATCACCCAAAATGTAAAACGGGGAAGCGGGAGAGAGAGAGAGAGAGAGGGTACCTCGAGAGCGTGTGTGAAACGCCTAAATTTTCTGAGCTGCTTGATGATAATCTGAAGTTCTTCTTGCTCGACGCCTCTCCCTTCTCTGACCCATTGGTCCAATAAAGGTACAATAGAAACCCTAGGGTTTCCAAATGGTAAAAGCCGACTATACAGAGTGTCCTTCGAAGATGTGGAAGTCAAAGTTTCAGTGGAGTACAAAAAAAATCTGAAAACCCTAGAATGGCGCATTGATTGCTCCAGGAATACGATGTACACGATTGGAGAAGCTTCATCACCATCGTCCTGAGAGAGCGAGAGTTGTAGAGACTTTTTAATCCCAGCGTTACAAAGGTTATTTTTTTTTTTTTTTGTTTTTGGGTAAACTACACCCATCTTTGAGGTATCTAGAATAATAGATAGTATCCTCGAGCTTTCTGAAATAACACTAAGCCAGTCTTGTTCCATTCACGGCGTTAATTAAGTTGATACTTTTACCATTTTACCCCTCAATTAATGAATGTATTTCTCATGTTTATTTATCTTTACTCTTATAACCAAACAGTCCCCAATCAATAGAACTATCCCTCTCCCTTTGGTCTCCATGTCCGGCGGTTGGTGAACCTCACCAGACCACCATCTCGTGTGACCACCACCTCAAACTCCTAAACCATAAACCTTCTCTCTTTTTCGTCTCTGAGTGCGGTGGTGATGGACCTCTCAAACCCCATTGACTGGTATTGAACCTGCTTTGTGATTTCATCTATATATACATACAATATATTATATATTTCTACACTACAGTTTATATAAATATACAAATATAGGTGTGTGTGCACCTTCTCATGGTCGTGATAGGTTTGTTCTCCTTTCTCTCTCTCTAAACTGCTTTTCTAAAGCAAAACCATCTCTGTAATTGATTTATGCAACAAACCCAATAAAAATGGATTGCTCTATATCACTAGTGTTTATACACAAATCTGGTTACCCAATGCTCCAAATTCATGCAATTAATGAATTGTTACATAGTTACGCCATGAAATCGGGTTTGCCAACGGTGAGACGTTGGTGTGTATATATATATAGAGAGAGAGCAGTTAATGAATTGTTACATAGTTGCACCATGAAATCGGGTTTGTCAATGGTGAGACGTTGGTGTGTGTGTGTGTGTATATATATATATATATATATATGAGAGAGAGAGAGAGAGAGAGAGAGAGAGAGAGAGAGAGAGAGAAGAGAGAAATGGTGGGTTGTTGCTTTTGAAAAGCATCAATTACCCTCATAGGCAAATAGGCAACACAACTATTTATCCACCACGAAATACTCCAAACAAGAAGGTAGAACCCCTGCATCTACCATTCCCAAGGATCCAAGCACAGAGTCCTGTTACTCCATCTCCTCCCCTTACTTCATTCACCGAAACTACACTCACCACTGCCAAACGCCACCACCATCACTTGTGCACAGGGCCCACGGCTCTCCTCCTCCTTTCTTCCTCTTCATCCTTTGCCTAATCGGCATACATATGCATAAATATACACATTATATATACATATATATTCGCAGGTGGGTTTGTGAGGGTTTTGATGGGATAAGGTCACATTTCTTTGACCAAATATATGATGTGGCAAATCTTCATTGAGTGAGGTGATAAGATCGATAAGGGTGTTTGGCCATGGAGACAGGTAAAAGAGATGGTTGGTTTGGTTTTGAAATACAGAGGGTAGTGTTGGCATTTTGAAAATTTTGTAAGATGACATCAGCAATTTTGGTCATTGTCAGGGATGGAAGATATATGGAAGGGGGAATTGATATCAACAAGCAAAGAAGAAGGGAGGTTTTGTCATTTTTAGAACCATTGGAGAATTATTTGTTATTGTTAAATACCTAATTTACCCTTGCCTTTTTTTTTTTTTTTTGGTCTCTGAGGCAGATTCAGGGTTTAATGTATTGGGCCTATTAGTGGACTTCCTTTCCCTTTGGGACCCATGTAATATGGGTTCTCCTCTTTAGGATTCGAAATAGCCAAGACCCATAAGCATCTGGGGAAAAATTGAAAGATAACTAAGGTACTACTTATAAGTATTGGATGTGTCTCTCACTCTAAAGTTTTTTGTTATTGGATTATGCGATTAGAGGTATCTGAGCTATTTTACTCGTTTTTCGACTAATCTCAAGAAAGTTGTCGAGTTTTAAACTCATAACGTTTAGATTTACTGCTTATCACTAACTCCACTGCACTATTGAATCTTTGTTGTCACATTTGGATGAGTAAAAATCATATTTTACAAATTAATAAAGAGTTTAGTTTTTATCTAGAGATCATGCAGTCTATTTTTACACGAGGGGCATCAAAATATGACACTTGATTTTTTAAAGTCTAAATATCACACACACACACACACACACATATATATATATAAGTTATGTTTGTCCAAACTTTTACTCTCTTTTCTAAGTGACGCTCTCTATATTTTTATATTTTTAAATGTCACCTCATAAGGACAATACAAATTGGCCTACCAATTCTTATAATAATCTAATAAAATTTCTATTTAAATACAAAGTCCTATTGCCCCGTATATTTTTATTGACATCTAACAAAGTTCATTATCAAGTATAAAGTATTATCTAATTAAGTCTCTACAAATAATATATAATAAAGTCTTATTCAATTATGTATCTGTAAATTATCTTAGGGAACATAATATGTAAGCTAAATTTAAGTACAAAATCCTATCTAATTGAGTCTCTAAAGATCAATTATTATTATATACAAGAAACGACTTCTTATGTAACACACAACAATCAATATCTAGTCATTTAACTTTTTCTTTTTTTTTTTTTTATAAATATATTGCTTAATACATGGAGTCCCCATTTATAATAGAGTTTTATATTACAAAGACTTATATTTGATGTACATTTTATTCATATAAAATTTATATATTACATAAAATTTATATTTGGCCAAAGTTATCTAAATATTGCTTATTAGCACCACAATTTACAAAACATGCATCAATAACTTTAAATTTTACATTTGTAATTATGAATTGATTAATAAATAATAATAATTTAATTAATCTTTTCACTACAATTTTGAGTTCTAACTTTAACCAATATACATAATTATTATTATTGCTTTTACGAGTTTAGTAGTTTTTCTTAATTTTTATTAATATAAAGAAGTTGAGAGATTCTCTCTATAACTTTCTAGATATTTATATTTGTATGTATGTACGTAGCACATGTCTATTGAAGTTAATAAATAAAATTTTTATTATAATTTCTCTTCATTTTTTATAAAAAAATGAATTTTTAAATTAAATAAATAGTATTAGATAAGATGTATAAAGGAAAAACTTATATATATTTCAAAAGAGGATTAAAAGTGCATATCCAAGTAGCTTCAGAATTAAGTCATTATTATTTTATAGTTTTGAAGTATTTAAATATCAAATTTTTTGTTTATATTTGTTCTATCTATACAACATGTTTGTTTGTTGACCAATTTTTTAATATATATATATCTCATTTTTCTTTTACATGCACATTGTGCAGGTATACTCCTAGTATATTATAAAAAGACAAGATTGGTAGACACAAGTATTGCACTTCCTTGTTTGTTTATTTTTTTGCATGGTCGGTGTATTAAAATTAAACTTGTAAGTAGATGGTAAAAACCCACATTGTACTCTCTCATCTCTCTACACCATATAGACCATTACCTGTCAAACCCCTAATCTCACCATTGTCAATATAGCAATCAATTCGGTTCGGGTTAAGAGTTAAATTCAGCATCAAATTGGTATTTACCAGTTCCTAAAGTTTGTCACAAAAACACGAACCACGTATAGTATTAAACCAATCCAACTGGATAAAATTCAAGTTGGCCTGCAAGTCTAATGTTATAGTATGAGAGTTGACCTATTTAACAAAAATAATTTACCATCCTCAATTATATATTTATTTATAATAAGAGGGTGACAGATTTCAAGATATTAGAAGTCGTTTAGGATCATTTCAATAGATATATATTGACAGGTTTTGACTAATCTGATCAAAATCTGCCATCAAAAACAGAAGCACGAAGTTTCCCTATGCAAAATCATATTCCAAGCCACACTACAGCACCTGTTGTGAAAGTGGTTTCTTATGAGTGAGTTCGGTCAAGTTGAATAGTGGATTATTTAAGTTTAATTTTAAAATTTAATGAGTTTTGAAATATATTTGAATTTGACTTATTTATTTTTTAAGTCAATCTCAAATGAGCCAAACTCAACTAATTTTAATTCTTTGAGCGAATAAGAGTTTGCAAATATGTTCAATTTCAATTTGTTTACGTAATCAGTCAATCTTAAATAAACTTTTTAGCAAACCAAACACAAGTCAAATCCAAAACACAAGGTAGCTTCTGAAAAAACTGTCCAATGGTCAATGCCGTCACCCTCTAAACCTACCAAATTAATGCCGATGTGTATGATGTCCCGAAGAATTAATGGTACAAGAAATCTAAAATTTCTTCTTTTAGTTCTGTAATTAAATAGACCTCCTGGAACGTCTTGGTTGTTTAATCTCGTCTTCTACAAAGGAGCACACACATGGAATGAATCCATGCCAAATTCCTCGCCTCTTACACTAGTTTTCATACAAGTGTTTAGTGAATATATTTAGTATACGTAATATTGCAGATTAATAAAGTCGATTCAGCTCAATGAATTCACCAAGGTTGCTAGGTCTGGTAATAGAATAGCACATAAACAATGAATGATTGGATCACCAATTTCTTTTGGTCAAGAGTACACAAGTCTACTAAATAACCCAAAAAAAAAGGTGCATATAGTGGAACTAGCAGGTCCCATTGATACAATGTTTAGCCAAAAAAAAAAAAAAAAAACAGAAGAGTAGTTCAGTGAACAAGACTCTCACCAATGCGGGGAACACCCTTCGACAGCATTGCCCCGAACTCCTTGAGCCTCATTGTGGCTGAATCGAATACTCGGCATTCAACGTGAGAGAGCATCCGTGCTCGCGATCCTGCCATGAGAAAGAGAACCATGGCTAGAACAACCAGAAAGCACACTAAGTTGTTGAACAGTTAAGAGTACCCCATGTTTGAGCACCAAGTACTCTTTGGATAGGTGAAAAGTTTATATACACCGATGCCAAAAAAAAAAAATGACCTAGGGCTCCATTCACGAACGGTGGGCCGGCCGGCTTAACTCTCAAGGGATTTGGTAATAATCTAATAAAATGAATGCCTCTAGTTGGATAACAATGCCGGCAAATGGTTTGGTTTGCTAATACTAACAGGAGAACTAGAAAAATAGTGTGAGATCATAGACCCGACAGGCCCGCTAAGCGTTTCTTACCTTACTCGTGATTCGGGTGTGTAGGAATATGCCTGATTATACAATCTAATACTTATGTATTCATCTCCAACAATCAACAGTTTACTTTGTTAGTTTAAAGGTAATATGGTTGACTTTGGTATTGTTTAAAATGGATATATGCAATCTAAAATAATAAATATATATATATATATATATATCCATCTCCAACCGTCTCTACCAAGATTCTAATATATGACTTTGGTAATGTTTCATTCCTATGAGAGTATAACTTCAGTAAAAGCAGAGTTGGCAATGTTAGGTAGATCGGAAGCTTTCTGATCACAAAATTAACTACTTCAAACTAAATTTGAGTAGAGGGCTCTTATTTCAGAGACTGAATATTCCTATAATTAAAGGTACACAAAAGAACCGAAAAATTCAAAAACCAAATCAATTCGGTCTCTATGAGTCAGTTTGGTTCGGGTCTGTCAAAAGATTAGTTCAGTTTTAGATCTAAAAATTATCAACACGATCTATTCGGTTTGGTTCTCGGCTTCACATTTTCTGAACCTGAACCGAACCGAACTTAAGAACTAAACCAAAACATGATCTTTATATCTCATAAAATTATATAAAAATTTTATATATGCCATTAATTCATTATTATTGGTACTTAATTATTATTGATTCGTGTTTATATGTTATTTTTTTATTTTTAAAAAAAATTAAGGATGCAAGATCAATCCTATTATTTTATATTTTTAAACAAATAAGTTAAATAATATACAATAATAATGTAACCGGCTAACTCGACTCGAAGTAAACCCAAACCAACTCAAGACATGGGCCTGAACCGAACAAACTTAAATCGACTTGAATTGGTTCGTTTAGGTTCCATTAAATAATTAGTTCGGTTCAAGATTGGGTCCATTCTAAGTCTAATAAGGACCAAACCAACTCAACCCATGCACGTACCTACTGTTATTATGCCTGTTGGCTATTGATTAGGTTCATTTTATGTGTTTTTTTTTTCCCTCTGCATACTGAGTAATAGATAGCGTACAGCTAGAGATATTGCTGTAGATGACCCAGCAATAGGATTTTTTTGGTGCATTCAGGGTCCAATCCGACATTATCCAAACTGATCTGAATAGTTTCATCCGAGACAGCCAAATGAACAATACCCACTACTCTTGTCGTGACATATGTTGCTTTCCGAGCCAATTCCATTATTTACGTCTCAAAAAAAAGTGATTTTGTCTTTTTTAAAAAGATTTCATTGGTCCAGATCATCGTCTACATAATTTCAAATTCACCTAGATTTTTCTTTTATATATTTCTTTAAGAGCCTAGTATCCAAATTTAACTCAAATTTATTGTTTTTGATAACTTTTTTCCTTTCTAGTTTATGCTTAATTCAAGTCCAATTAGGTTTAGAGTTTTTTTTTTTTTTTTCTCTAGAAATATAGTGATAGTCCCCCGTTTTAAATGATTAATACTATGTACCCTTTGCTCTATTGGTTTATAACTAGCTAAAAACAGCAAATCACAGTTTATGTTTTCCTCCAACAGAGAAAAGCATCATGTAATGATAGAAAATCATTAAGCTGACATCTCAAAATTTCTAACAAGATTAAATCCAACTGAAGGAAGAAAAAAGAAACAATGACAATAAGAATTTGTTGTTCATGAACGAAGATGTTGAAGAGGGGTTTCATATATTTGCTAGAATTCTCTATTTCGTCTATAATAGTGATTCTCTCTATTCATATGTATATCTATATATGTATTTGTAATTGTGATGGAAAAATCTTCATTGGTCATGAATGAGGCATACATAAAATTTGATCAACATCATAAACTTTTCAAAGATCAAGCAGTCAATCGACATTAGCCATCAATCAAGTAACAATGTGAACAAGTTTCTGCAATGTATGTACCCTAATATTGAACCACTGAGACAACAGAAACATATATGGTTTGATGAAAAAGCCATCAACAAGGGTCAATTGTCCCTATCCAACTGTATATTCCTATTCAACGTGCTATTCATGTTTTACTTCAGAAGTGAACAGCTACAACAGGTTATAGACATTTTGTTACGAAGATGATTTACATATTATTTTTCCCGTCAAAGAAAGGGAATGTTACTCGTGTGATTCAGAGCATCTCTGTTTCCAACTCTACTCATCAGCGCGATAGAAGCGCAGCAACTTTAGTGGTGATACATTTTCCTGGAATTAAGTAATTGACATAGAACAAAATTAATGGCCATGAAATTTAGTTATCAAAATGATTAACACCCATGAAGTTCTATTTTTCGTTCAATTGTTGGTATCAATTGCAAAACCATAATTTTATGGGTCGAATAAATTCCTGTTAATTATCATAGCTTTTTCATTTTTCAAAATGAAATATCTTGATCACAAACCTGAACTAGCTCATGAGACCGGGAAGGGAAATAAAAGCCCGTGGAGCAATTCTGCAACTCTTCAGGACTTTTCATCCAAGCTCTACGTGCATCATTCGCTTTAATTTTGTTCCAAAAAATCTAAAACAAAAGAGGAAACCACAATGTTTTAAGATCAACAATGAAAAGTACTATTCAAAAGAAACTAAAGGATTACAGGGGTAAAGAGAGACATCATAAAAAGATATCACAAAGATGAAATAAAAGTTTCAAATCAGAAGATGAGGCGAGGGAGAAGGGAATAATAATGAGGAGGAGAACGAAAGGAAATTGCCCATAATTTGCAAACCTTAGAAAGAGAGACAGTTGGTATCTCCAACTCATCTCCATCAACATTTATACCTCTGCCCTGGCACTCCGGACAGAACACAGAATCAGCTTTTATCTCACCCTCCTTTCCGGATCCAGTGCTCTTGGCTCCAGTCTTTCTCTTAGACCTCCGTTTCTCTTTGGGACTGTCTGACTGTTTGGTGTGTATTTCTGACTCACAGAGTAGTATCCAGTGTACAAGGCAGGAAATATGAAACATATGAAATGCCTGCATTGGGAAAAACATGTCTTACAAATCTAAATATATATTGAAGGTTTGGGGAAGAAAGGTCCATAATCATAATCCAGTGAATGTTAAAAAATCAAAAAGGCAAAGCATCAAAGAATAAATAATGAAAATTTCCTTCAAAGGGAAGTAGACACAGGATGGGTATAAACATTTACCCCATTCATATTTCTGCTACTGCAAACAAGTCTTCCAGTCTTCCTGTTCAGGAGTGTTGCCACATCTTGACCTGGAAGCATCTTTTGTTGACAGATATCACACATTCTTTCTGCAGCTACACGTTGCTGTCGCCTCAACTCTCTCCTGGTAGTTTTGCTTGATATAAATCTTGAATGCAAAAGCTGATCATCACATCCGTCTAACAGCATTCTTGAACTGGAACTATTCGAGGATTGAGAATCTTCACAGGAAGACACATATTGTTTACTCAAAGACTCACTAATATCCTCTGGATCAGATAATGATCTCCTTTTTCTCTTTCTAGAATCCTCAACGTCCTCAATTTCTGCCCTGGGACTAGAAGACAGCAAATGCCTCACATCACCAAGTAACCCCTTTCTACCTAACTCGTAATAGTAAGCAAAGGTAATAATAGCAAAGTCATGCTGAGGAACCATAGTTGTTTCTATATCACCAGAATCCTTAATTCCAACCCATTCGCACCATATTTTACAAATCCTGTTTGGAGCATCATCCTTCAAGAAGAACCTAGCAGCAATAAGTCCAACACCAATGAACCTCACTTCTAAATCAGAAACTTCATCGCCCTTACAGAGAACACCTGGGACAACCAAAAGATGGGTGCCGCCATTACCATTCGTAGACTTACCATGTGGGCTATTGTCACAATCCATACCCTTTGTATGCCTACCAGGTGAACTGACATCACAATCCGCATCAACGTCTACAGAGTCGGACTCCTCATTATAATGAGACTCCTTATGAGAAACATTACTCTTACTACTAGGGCTTAAATCTTCTCCCTGAGAAACAATATCAAGCTCATTTTCATTAGCATTGTACTGAGCTAACACCCTAATACTATCATCATTTTTTGACTCAGGTAACTGCTTATCTTGTTCATCAGACGAACTGTGAAAGAAAAATACACCATCATTAAATGGCCACGGATTCGGTTTCATCAAAGTAGCTTTAGCACCAACAAGCCTTTCAGTGTGGAGACGACCCTTTAAGTGATCAAACAACACAGTATCATTATAACATGGAGCCAAACACAGTGTACAGAAGAATATGAACCTCTTCCCCTCTTCCCTACGTTCAACATAAGTGTGCCCTTGCAATCTCACGTTCCGCAGAGTCGTTCTTGCTAATTGTTCCCTTAAGCTAAAAGCACTTGTCTTCGGAAACCCTAATTCTTTCTTTCCCGCCATTCAATCTTTCAAACCATAATACCCAAATTTGCAAGTGCCACCAAGAACATAGAACTTTAAGAAGCAATTCAAACCCTAGAAATCTACAATTTCAAGAAAACAGTATCCGAAAAACTCAAAAACAAAACTTAAAATCACAACGCTCAATCCAGAATACAGAACCACCATATTTTCAATTCTTTACACGAAATTAACAGTCAGAAGCATGGAAATTCATGAATACCCTCAAGATCTTGAGTTCAATTCTCCGAATTTCAACTTCAATTGGTGAAACTAAGACCGCAAGAACGCTTGGGAAACCCTAATATGAGAACTTAACACAACCTAAACTTACAACTTCGTTGCTGTATAGAGTTCTTGGGAAAACGTCGAGCTATTTGATCAACGGCTAGGAGGACCTCACGAACCCTACACAGAATGTCAAGCGAGCGAATCTCCTCCATTGTCATCTCCATTTCTTGCAGCGAAGAAAGCTCTTCGAAGCTCTGTCTAGAGAGAGAGAGAGAGAGAGAGAGAGGCAATGAAACGACTCGTTTAACTGAAATCGGTTACGCAGACGAACTGAAATATGCTTGCCTGCTTGGGGGCTTAGCTTTTGGGAGTGCGGTAATGAACTGTGTCGGTGATGATGAGCCGTTGGATGTAGTGTCAATGGTGATGCTTTGCTACCAACGTTTGTGATTTGTGTGGCCTGTTATTAAGGTGTGACGCGGAGTAGTAGATGGAAGGGCAGATTCGAATTTTGGGGGATCTGGATACCTCTTGATCCAGGTGGGTTGAGATGAGGATAAGAAAAAATGATGAGTAGGAAAAAAGATCACATGGAGCTGATCTCACGAAACCATTCATGAGCTCTTATTGTAGATACAATAAATAATGCAGACAAAATCAATATAGATGCCCCACCGTCTACTTAAGAACTAATAAATGAGGATTTTTTTTAATTAAAGGTATCTTAAATACATTTGTATATATGCAATATTTTACAAAATATATAAAGACTTTAAGGTGCTTGGTTGATCCTAGTTATTAAGTGGTTGAACTCAAAATTGAGACGACTTGGTTGATTGTAAAATTTTTGAAACTCAAGATCAAATTAAGTTTCTTTTAGAACTAAACTAATGCAAATAAATTGAACATTGAGTTTTTGCAATAAATAATTCTTGCAGTCTGTGTACCATACGTGTAAGCATTTTTTTTAGAATTTTTTTTCTTTTATCTTTTAGCTAATGAAGATTTTTTTTATTAATTATTAGTAGAGCCATGTTAAGAAGGCGAAAATTTTGATAGGGTGATTTTTTTTTTTTAATTTGTTGTTTCTAGGATGACAGACCAATGGACAGAAAAGTACATGATAAGAAGCATGAGCTCAACCTCATTCTATATTTTAAAATGATTACAATCAATAGTTTTTGGCAACTGGTAGGGGGTGTCTGTCAAATTAGTAATACGTAAGCAATCTGCCCAACAATTCCTTTACGTCTAATAATTGTCAGCTGCTTTTATTTATTAAACAAATAAACCGTCAGTTGGGTCCTCTCAAAAGGTTCGGAATCAGATGGTTTTTCAGGTGTTTTCTATCAAAAGTATTAAGATGTAATCATGCAATTAAAGTTTATGCGTGCGAGACAGTTCAAAATTTCTTTTAAAGAGATTTGATGCTCTAAGAATTGAATCACACAAACTTAACCCTAATTTCGAAAAAGCAACATCCTAACCAGGCGTTCCAATTTCGTCTCATACGCTTGTGTAACTTTACGCAATTAAGCTGAAGTTTTGTATGAACTCTATCACATGCGAGAATCAATCAGTTTTCATTTAAGGAAGACAGATTTAAGACAATATTATTATAGTTAATGAAGTGTTCCATCACCTAAAGCATAAGAAGGGCAGTAATTCTAGTATGACCATCAAGTTTGATCTTAATAAAGCGACAGGATTTGTTGGGACTTCTTGGAGGCAATTATGCGGAAACTTGATTTTTGTGAGCCATGAATCCAATGGGTCATGCAATGTGTATTTACGGTGAAGTATTTGATCATGGTCAATGGGGTGAGCCTTAGTAATGTGATTCCTAGTCGGGGCTTAAGGCAAGAAGACCTTCTTTCTCCCTACCTCTTCTTTATGGTGGTAGACTCGTTGTCTCAACTATTACATAAAGCTCAGTGCCAAGACTTAATTTCCGGTATCAAGCTTAGAAGGTGTCTAGTTCTATCACATCTTTTGTTTGTTGATAATGCGCTAGTTTTTGTCAAAGCTAACACCCAAGAATGTGATCAACTTCTAAAATCCTGCATAATTTTGGTGATGCTTTAGGTCAATCTTTGAGCTGTCAAAAATCTTCAGTTTTCTTTTTCACAAATATTCCTTCAGTTGATAGAGATACAATCCTAAATGTCCTTCATAAGCATCCTATGAACACTGCTACCAAATACTTGGGACTCCCAACTCTATGCAGAAGGTAAAAAAATGGACATCATGGCTTTTATCTGAGATAAAACTCCAGGGAAGCTTCAAGGATGAAAAGAGAAATATCTATCTCCAGCCGAGAGGGAAACTCTTTTGAAATCTATTATACAAGCCATTCCCACATACCCAATGATGTGCTTTAAGATTCTGTCATCTCTATGCAAAAGGATGGACTCTTTGTGCAGTAATTTCTAGTGGGGTGGGAACGATGATGGAGGTAAAATCCACTGGTGCAATAAGAATGTTTTGAAGACTCCTAAAGGTTGGGGAGAATGGGCTTCAAGATATGGAAAGCTTTAATATTGCTCTTTTGGCAAAACAGTTCTAAAGATTGATAAACAGCCCTAATCAACTGTGGGCAAAGATCTTAAAAGGTATTTACTTCCCAACGGTAAGGCCTTTACAAGCAAAGAAAGGGAGGCAATACATCTTGGGTCTAGTTTAGTCTTGTTTCGGGTAAGGACCTTTTTATGAAAGGTATTAGGTGGAATGTAGCATCAGGAAGGAATATTAGAATTTGGGAGGTACCTTGGATCCCATCTTTGCAAAACATCATAATTGTATCTCAAAAATTCGTAGGTTGCTCTTTATCGAAAGTAAAAGATCTTATGCTTCCAACTTCAAATGCATAGAATTCAACCCCGCTTAGACAGCTTTTCACCGAGCAAGAAGCCCAGGCGATTGAAGCTATCCTAACTACATGGAGCTAAAAAGAGGACTGTTTTGTTTGGCACCCAGCTCAATCAAGGATCTATAATGTCAAGACAGGGTACCATCTATCATTAGAGGCAAAGCTCAAAAAGAGAAAGTGTCAGTCAGAGAAGTCCTACTGTCTTCGTGTGCACCTATGGAAAAAGGTATGGAATTCACTGTGTCTCCCCAAAATTCATCATTTCTCGTGGAAAATCATTTGTAATGCAATTGCCATAAAACAAAATCTCTTTCGAAGAAAGTGTCATCAAGATCCTTTGTGCCTAATTTATCATAAAGATCCTGAGTCAATTAAACATTGTGAGACCCTAATTTCATAAGTAACTAATTACATTTATTGCATGGTTAATTGGTATATAAAATTATGTGAGTGCATGTGTGTGTGGCATATGACAATTGGTGAGTTAGGTAGTGAGTTGAGTGATGAGTCATTAGTGAGTATGTATATAAGTTAGTTAAGGGTATGAGATACACTCTTGTATCTATTTGGTTTGCTAGTTACAAGAGAAGTCAAGAGAGAAGAGAAGCTTTCGGTGGAGAGAAAGAGAGAGAAGACAAGAGGGGGACAAGGCTAGTGGAGAGACAAAGAAAAACAAAGGCTAGTGGAGTGTGGATGGCCTAGCATCATGGGAGAGAGAAGAAGAAAAAAAAGAGCGAAAGTCAAAGAGATGTTGACTACCATCATGGAGAGAGAGAGAGAGAGAGAGAGAGAGAGAGAAGAGGAAAAAAGAGAACTTGAAAGAAATTCAAGGGAAAAACTTGTGTCCAATTTGTATTCATCAATTGAGGTAAGATTCATCATATTCTCGCTTGATCTATTTCATTTCCATGGTTTGATACATGCTAGTATGTTTGATGCCACGAGAAGATGTGGAGGAAAATGATGGAAGAGATGGGTGGTTGAGAGTTTCCCTGGTGGAAGTTTAAAGTCTTCATGTTTTGCATGAAGGAGTTATGTTTCTTATTTTGTGACGAATCTTAGAACACTTGAATTTAGAGTTATAATAATAATTTGAGCTTTGGTCTCACTAAAAAATATTTTATTTTCGAATTATGATGAATTTTATAAGTTAGTCTGTTACTGTTGAAATCTGTTACTCTAATCTGCGACCCCTACTTTGACAGCAACATTTGACTAGGTTAGAGTATACAAAACGTTATGAAATTTTTATTGTATCTGTTAAAAATGTGGATGAGAGTATATATCAAATTTCAGGTCATTTGGATGTCATTTGCCTATGTTAAGAACCTCTCAAAAATGGACCATCTACAGTTGAATTCTCATTTCTACAGCACTGCCATGGTTTATAAAATGCCAAATAAATACTTAGGTTTGTTCAAAAAATGTAAAATTTGGTCTGGATACTACTCTATAAGATGTGTAATTTATAGTCCCCAAATTTTGAAATTTTTTGGTATAAGCTCATGAAGTTGTGTTCATGTTATAAGGCTTGTGTCAGTGTTGGCAAATTAGAGGACTTGGTGAATTTTGGTATTTTAATCTATTACATTGCAGTGGGAGATGAATTAGACACATGACATCATATTTTAATACCTCATTGGCATTACATATCTCACGTTAGAGGAGTGTGGATCATGATAGTGTATTATTAAAAAATTATAAATTATATTTCCCAATCTAACATGGTTTTGGGTGTTAGGTGCTAAAGAAGATCAAGAGCCTTCAACATCAACTAAGGAGTAACTTCAGCTAGTGTGTATGCAGTGATTGGTGGAGATATAAGATAGTCTTCTTCATATTGAATAGATTATTTTTTTTTTCTATATATATGATGGCAGTGAATTCATATGAGGCGTTAATGGTGTTCATATATGAGGTGAAATTGGTGTTTATACATATGAAGAGTTATATGGAGATATTGGTAATTATAGATATATAAGATAGCATTGCACACCATTCATATTGGATGCCTTGCATTACACTGGAAGGAGTTAGCCATGATGGATTAACCAAAGGCTTAGTCACAGTGGATAGCCTAGGGGTGCTATGGTGGGTATTCCTTGATAATGAGTCATTGATTTATAGGGCAAACACAAACTTAATCGCGCGCACATTCAGGTGTTTCATGTATTGCATCACAAGAGATATTGCATTTCATGAAGTATATTATATTGTTGGTGGTGATAAGAGGATGACTACATATCGTTAATGTTGATATTTTGTGGATGATTATATATCATTGATTGGTGGATTATCTATTGATAGCTGATTATGTAATTATGTATATTTCATTCTTTATGAGTTTGATTATATATCATGAGCATGTTTACAATTAGCTCACACCCATACAGACTGTTTTGACAGGTAATGTGGAGATGACTGTTTGATTTACTGTAGTCTTGGTCTTAATTGTGGCATTCATGTCGGTGTCAGGATGTTGTGTCTCAGGGCTTGGGAAAGCTCTTATTGCTTTGCTTTTAGTTTCTCGTCATATTCGTATAAGACATTGAGATTCAAGTTATATTTGCATTTTACCTCATGTTAGCTTGAGATATAAGAGTTTGTTATGTACTTAGGTTTGTAATGATGTAAGTTGTTTATGGTTTACTTTTGTTGTCCATTATAGTATATGAGGATAATTCTTGTTTATATATATTATTAGTGTATATTCTGCTGTGTTCTTTTTCAAATATGTCTTAAGGTATCGTTCACAGTTATGATGACCTGTGTGATCATGCCTCGCCTAATGTGACATTAATAATGTCTAATTGGGATGAGGGTATAACAGCTTGGTATCAGAGCTATGGTTTGTCTCATAATTGTGTTTCATAGCTTAGTTATATGCTAAAGCTATGTTGTGAAGTTGGTGTCTAGAGTGTAGTGAACCATAGGGTGTTGTCAGTGTTGGTTAGGTCATTAAGGAGTGTGTGAACTATATATATATATATATATATATGGTGTATTTATTCTGATTTGAAGCAGAAAGAATGGCACAAAGGGAATCACCTAGGGCAATGAAAGGACGAGATTCATCAGTTTCAGTCAGGGGTGTGGAGCAAGTAGAGCATGAACCACATGTCTAGAATCAACCTAATACAACTGACAGATTTGCGAATTTGATAACACAATATATGGAATATCATGTGGTAAGATCGGTGCCAAGGAGTACGACCTTGCACGAGCAATTCATGAAACTGAATCCGCTAGAATTTATGACGGCAATCGATCCAATAGTAGTTAAAGAGTGGCTAAGGAAGCTAGAAATTATATTTGAAGTAATGAGGATAACTAATAAACGAAAGCTATCTCTAACTACTTTTATGCTAAGATGTGAGGCACTAGTGGGAGGCCACGAGACGAATGACGAATGCAGGAGTACCAATCACGAGGCAACAGTTTGTGGAAGTATTTAATGAACAATACTTTCCTCTTATTTACCGTTACCAGAAAGAGAATGAATTTATTTTATTAAAGCAAGAAAGAATGACAGTGATAGATGATTATACTGTAAAAGTGTAATTACAAGTTCCTAACTTTGTATTTATTAACATTAAAATAATTATAAATAGTTTTAATTAATTTACTTTTAATCCTAATAAATTTTATTGAGCATTTTGTCGGCTTTTAGATACAAGAGGGAGCAAACCCACATGGAAAGAAAGGAGTCTCCATTGATTGAAGCCCATCCACATGGGCAAATATCCATTTTTCAATAACTCCACCAAAACAAGCAATCTATGTTTTTACTTTTGGATAAAAGAGGAAGCAAACTCACATGAAAATATAGCAATTGACATGGAAAGAAAGTAATTAATATGGAAAGAAGGCAACTCACATGACAGTTGACATAGAAAGAAGACAATTGACATGGAAAGAAGACAAAAAAAGAAATTAATAATTAAAGAAAGGAATAATACGTCATTGTAGAGAATGAATGGTTTCATCTTGTGAGTCTATAAATAGCAATACTAAGACTAAGGAGAGAGGAGGCAACAGAGAGAGAGAGAAAGAGAGTTAAAGGGAGAGTCCGGCCTTTGGCCGAGGCTTCTCTCCGGGTTTATTTCTCTTTCACTTATGTATGTTGTTTTGTATTAAATCTTTTTATTTATAAACTTTTTTTCTTCCATGTCTAGACTTTTTAATATTAGTAGCTAGTTTTATTATTGGAACCAATTAAGAAGATCGCTTGACCGAATTGGGATGATCGATTAAGGTTTGTCTTTTCATTCTGGATTCATTGGAAAACTTAGTATTTTTGTACATGTTTGATACATTACATGCTTGGGCACGTACACGTATATTTTATGTACGTAATGGTTTTGTGTGAGTTTAGACCAAGTTAAGTTTAGGAGTAGTGTAATTAATATGGGAGTAATGTAAAAGTAAAGTAGATGCTAGTTTACTCTGCACTTTTCGGAGACTTGTATATTTTTTGTGAATACTCTACCCGATATGGTTTTATTTCAAACCTCTGGTAAGGATCTAAGGCCCTTAATCCTAATCTGGAATGGATCAAGTTATATTCATGAAAAATTGACATTTAGTTCATTTTGAAAACTTAGATTTTTAATTATATTTGTAATACCTTCTGTCTTAACAAAGAAATCGATATATGCAAATTGATTGTGAGGGTCTTCGATTTTAATTGAATAAGATTCTAAGCTAGAACATTTGAAAATATATGCCTTTAATTATGCTTGTTACACTTTTACATTGACAAAGTATTGCCAAGTGTTTACGAGTTGATGGTTAGAGTTTTATGATTTTAACGTCATATTCTAGTGATTGATTATTTTGAATATACCCATCTGCTAATTTATGAGATTCGAGTCAGCTAAACGATTGACAATTGATAAACATGTACTGATCATTCCCAAGTAAATCAAGTGATTGAATCAATTGAATCTAAGACTATTTTATTTTATTATGTTTATGTTAATGTTTAGTTTAGCAACTTCCATTTTAAGATTACAAAAAGATTTTATTTTTTTTTGGTTACTTTTGTTATTTGTTTTAACTACTACATTCATTCTCTGTGGTTTGACACCGGTCTTATTGGGTTATTTTTATTATATACTATTTCGTCGCACCACTCTTGGGTGTGTTAAGTAGATCAAGTATTTTTGGTGCCGTTGCCAGTGAATGATAGTAAGGAGTTAAAACTATGAAAAAAAACAAAAAAATAAATAACAAAAATAAAAAATTTAAAAATTCAAAATTTGTAAAAAATATAAAAAATAAAAACAATTCAAAAATTCAAAATAATAATAATAATAATAATAATAATAATAATAATAATAATAATAATAAAATTGTGGTTAACTCAAGAAGGACAATTGAACTTTAGATCTTATACCTTCGCTGTGGAGTAAGGATATGGATATTTGTTGTTTCCCTACCTTGACGAAAGAGTTGGATTGTATATATATGTGTATATATCTAACTATCTAACTATCTAACATTTTTCTTTTCCTTAAGTGGATAATCCTGAGCGGATAAACCCTAAGGTTACCATTGCGAACATTTTACTTTCTACACTTTAATTTCAATCTTGTACATTTAGTTATTTTTCTTTCTATGATTTACCTCTCAGGTTGATCCACCATCTTTCAAGGCCGGTGCCTTTGACGAGGTGATCATTACTAACGTATTTCCTAACTCTAACGTTTGTTGTTTAAGAGTACATGTTTTGTTTCTTTTCATTTCTATTGTAATTTTCATTTCTTTCTTTTTAGTGTTTTATTGTTTTATTTTGTCAGGACATGTTAGTGTTGTCATATTCTCTAGTCTATCTAAAGGCCAAGAGGAAAGTTTTGTGAAATTTCTGAAGACCCAAAGAAAAGCCTTAGGTTGGACCATAATTGACTTACAAGGTATTAGTCATGTTATTTTCTCATAACGTTTTTATCTTGAAAAAAAGTTTAAACCAGTGCATCCAATGTAAAGACGCTTCAACCTACATGTGTGAAAGAGGTTTTAAGAGGAGAACTACTGAAGCTTCTCAATGGGGTATCACATACTCTATCTCTAATTCCAAGTGAGTTAGTCCAATTTAAGTGGTTCCTAAAAAGTAAAGAGTCACTGTAAGTCATGTAAGCACCCTATTTTTGCCCGCTCGGCAATTTCCAGTTTGTCTGGAGTCACATTTAAATCGATGCAGACACATTCAAATCCAAATTAATTTTTTAGACTCACTCCAATCAATCGATCGTTTCATGGGCCCACCGGGCCCAATAGAGGTAAAATGACCAAAATGCCCTTAGGGCATTACTTGGTCTAATTCCAGTCGGTACGTCTTCCTAGAGATGATAAGTCCCCATTCCAATCTCAAATTCAATTTCAAAACCAATTCCAATCCAGATCAAATTCAGCACACCTTTTGAGAAAGTTAATCCCTTAAGCAGTAAGACCATTTAGTCTAGCACGTTTTTTTTAAAAAAACTCTTCGCAACGGTAAGTCCCTTTAAACCTGATGATCGAGACGGAACCCAAGTCCCTAAGTTGGTAGAATGGTCCACCTTTGGTGTTTGCTAACTCGCCAATGAAGAATGTTTGTTATCCGACACGTCTTTTGAGAAAGTTAATTCCTCAGACAATAAGTTCACCTAGCAGCTTCTTGAGATCAAGCAGTCACTGGAATGAATGCGCACCATCAGAGTGGCGGAAACACTTACAAACATTGCAACTGTCAGAGTGGTGGAAACACTCGCAAATAGGTCAACATCGAGAATTGCCAACAAAACCCCTATGTCACGGGACTGAATTCACCTCTTGGCCGTGTCACGTTTACTAAAGGACGATATACCTTTGGAAACCAACTCGTCACAGACTGTTAGAGTGACAAAAACACTCAAAACCTGAGTCAATACCAGTGCCTGCTAGCCTACTCTAGTGAAAAATAACTAAACTGCCCCTTGGGCCTTTTTCGATACGCTTCTCGAGAAAGTATCTGAGTTCTCAGATCTGTAAGTCTACCCTTCCAAGATCGTCCCAAAGATAATCCAGCAAGTTTAAGTGCCTTCCAATCAGTTCCAGACCAATTCCGATACCATCCGGTCAAAATGATCATTTTGCCCTTAGGCATTTGAGCTCTTCCGAAAATCACACCGGCTTTGGGTATCAAACCAGTTACCTTCCAATGATGCTTTTAATAGTATTCTCAATCTTCTAGCACCTTTCTGAAACATTCTTAGTCTATTCTAGCAAACCCGGTATGAAATGACTGTTTTACCCTTGGTAGGCCGGTCACCTTTTCTAACCACATCGACTCCAGGTATCAAATCGGCAATCCCTTAGAACACTTTAGATAGTGTTTCCAACCTTCAAGTCCTCTCATGAGTCATTCCAAGTCCATTCCGGTAGTGTTCCGGTCTAGTTGACTATTTTGCCCCTAATAGCTCGGTCGACCATCCCGACATTGTTTTCTAAGCCCGTTACCCCCAGGACACTATTTCAAGGGTTTCTACCTATTTATGGCCTTCCAAACCATTCTCGGCCTTTCAGAACATTCCCGAACCTTCCGGAGTCACTCTTAGTGGAGCCAAGCCAAAAATTACATAGTAGTCACAAATATAGGCGCCCAAATCTTTTGTCTTGCAAGATACGTTTCTTACCAACCTAAAACATTTCCTAAGTGGCCGGTACCTTTAGCAATGGTGCCAAGCCAGAAATTGGCTTGGCGCCACTAGGAGTGGCGCCAGAAGGAAATTTACCTTAGCGCTATTGCAACAAGCACTAGTGGCGCCAGAAGGAAATTTACCCTAGAGCTACTGCAACAAGCGCTAGGTCAGTCTTGTGTCTATAAATACAGAGCTTCCCCCTACGTGAAAAAGGTTTGCAAACTCAGTTCAGAAACTCTGCTTTTTGAATTACAGAGCTCAAAGTCTCTCTAAAACCCTAGCCCCTCTAGTCTCTTCAAACCTTGGCCTCCTTACACTTAACTCTAACACCTATACACACTTCATATACTCATACACAAGCCTCCAAAGCCTTCATTGAAGACTTAAAGTGCTGCAACTTGGAGGCTCTCAAGGATCAAGCAAAGCAAAGCAAAGCAAATAAAGCAAGCAAAATAAGAAGAAAACAAGGTGGGCTTTTTCTTTATGTTTACATACTTTCCCCCCTCTCTTCTTTCTCCTAACCCACTTGGGTTTTCTTCTAGTTTAATCCCATATCTTCTCCCCCCTTTCATGCATGCTTGAAACAAGGGTCTTCCCAATTCATGTGTGAGGAAGGACTATTGAAAGTCACTGTGTCGAGGGCTTTCTTCTAGTTCAACCTCAGACCATGTGGATTTAGCCCTCCTTGATTATGTGGTGAAGTCTAACCTTATATGTTCATGACCCTACTTGCATTGTACATATCATATTCATATATCCCTTCAAAAGTTGTTTTCAAAGTGGTTTTCAAAACTTGCATCAAAATCATCTTTCAAACTTGCATTCAAAATTTCTTTCTTAAAACTTGTTTTCAAAATCACAATCTTAAAGTGATTCTAGCCAATTAATGGTTAAGGTTACTTTAAGAAAGTGTTATATCCATTCATTGTGACCATCAAGATCCATATTTTGGGTGTAAACCCTTAATTGCTTGTCATCAAAACCATCATTTTAGGATGATTCTAGTCATTCCATGATTAGAGTTGTTTTAAGAAAGTGTGATATTTAATGGGATCATATTGGTCCATATTTCAACCCTATATTGTTTTCAAAACCACAAACTTAGATTGGTTATAATCTTTTCATAGTTAGAATCGTTTTAGAAAAGTAAGAGATTCAAAAGATTTCAAAAAGTCCATATTCAAACTCCTTTCCAAATTGCTTTTCAAGCTCTTTCCAAATTGCTTTTCAAAATCTCTCTCTAAAAAACTCTCCTCAAAATGCTACTTTCTAAAAACTCTTTTTAAACTTCCTTCCAAAAACTTTCTTTCTAAAAATCTCTCTTCAAATTTCCTTCCTAGAAACTCTTTTCAAAAGATTTTCTTTTCGAAAACTCTTTTTCTTGGAGTCCAACTCAAGCCTTAGATTTCATGGTTAGGAAACGCTAATTCTCTTTCCTAAAAACATGACTCCAAATTTTGCTTCAAATCATAAATTTCTAAACCTCTATTTTCTACATCAAATCTTAGATTTTCAAAATCTCATTTTCTACATAAAATCATAGGTTTCCAAATTCTAGATTTTCAAAATTCAACCTTTCCAATTCCATATCAATTCCAATCTTTCAAATTAGGAAACTAGATCCAATCTCCCAAATTAGGAAACTAAATCAAATCTTTTAATTTTAGAAACTATATCAAATCATCTATTTTTGAAAATAAAATATAATCTTGTATTTTAGGAAACAAGAATCAAATCTTTCTTAAATCAAACATTTCCTAAGTTCACATCTTTCTAAATTCAAAAATTTTCTAAAATGGAAACTTTTCTAAATTTAAGACTTTTCTAATTTGGTGCTTTCTTAAAATAGAACTTTCCAATTTTGAAACTTTCCTAATTCAAAGCTTTATGAAGTCCAACCGTTCCTAAACCCTAACTTTCTAAATCATTCCATGTCAAGTGTTTTCAAATGAAATCAAATATCTTTTCAAATCTTCCTGAAATCTAACTTTCCTAATTCGAACCTTTCCAAATTGAACTTTCTAAAATTGAACTTTTCAAATCTAAATCAAATCTTTTCCAATTCAACTACATGTTCCAATCTTAGGTAACCTAAATCCTAGGAGGCCTAAACCATAGCTCAACCCTAACCTTAAAGTTAGGAAGCTTCACCTCCTTTCAAAAACTCTTTTGTAAACCAAGATGGTTTTTCAATTTCAAACTTCAAAATGTTTTCAAAACTCAACTCCTTCTTTCCTAAGTCTAGTCCAAGTTTTGTTTCCAAGTTCAAACCCTTTTTCAAGTCTAAGTTCAATTTCAAATTAAATCTCGATTTCATATCTTCTATTCTAAGTTCAAATCAAATCCTTTTTTAAATTAATCTCTTTTTCTAATCAAATATTTTCAAATCAAACTTTTCAAATACCTAAAAGTGTCTATTTTCAATCGAACTCTTATCCGAACTACGACTGACCTGATTCCCAAAAAGGGGATACGTAGGCAACCCTTATAAGTGCAGTCAAAACCTTTTTCAAGTTTTCATTTTCAAAACAATTTTCAAATGTCCAATTCTATAATCTATTTCAAGTTTCTAATTCTAAAATCTTTTTTCAAATCTCCAATTCCAATTTCTAAAACCTTCTTTCAAAAATCAAATCTTCTTATTAAGTCTATTTTCAAAATCAAGTTTTATTCTCTCATTTGCATATCATGCATCATGTCAAACTTCTTTTTAAAAGTTCTTTTCTAAATTGGATAATATTGGACATTTATTAATCAAAGATTTCAAATGAGTAAACTTAGGGTGAATAGACATATAGGTACCGCAAGGGCGGGGTAGGGTGAAGGCTTAGTGCGTCTTCCCTACATGTAACCAATCTCCGAACCTAGATCACTATTTTCAAAGACCAAAATGGAATTATTTTCAAAAAGAGCTTAAATCTTTTCAAAGGTTGTCAAACAACCTATTTTCTTAAAAATCCTCTCTCGAGCAAGTTTTCAAAACCTTTTCAAAAACCTTAATTGTGATCTTTGGATTGTACTTAGTTTTAGATGACCTAACTCACCTTAATCAAGTTAGGTGGCTACTCCAAACTTTTTTCAAAAGTCCTTAATTAAATCTATTTCAAATTCAAACCTAGTTGCACTCATCCTTCTAGGAGGATGAGTTCTAACGAGAGAGTATTATGTTTTTTCCACTTGTGTATATTTTCCTACAGTGCGAAAAATCGAGGCGCAACAAACCACAAGGATGAGACTGAATGAGTAGACGCAACACCTGATTCGTTCCAACAATTAGATTATTAGTTTGTCTTTAGTTCGGGAGTACCCACCTTTTTTTTTGTTTTCATTTTCCATTATTTGTTTTATTTTGTGTGTTTATTTTATTTTATGAATTTTTGTAACTAGCAGACATCAAAGGGAGCCATCTACTAATGTCATTGAATCAAATGGTTTACCTAAATATTATTAAAGGGCGAGTAAATACTAACGCATTGAGACGCCTTGGAATTACCAGAATGGTAAACGGTAGACTATCTTAATTTTGATATCAAAAGTTGGACTCGGCTTTGTAATAATTATTCTTCTTAGGGTGTGGTAGGTTTGAGTGTTTTATTTGTGTGTTTATCTTTATTTGTAAATATGATTAATATTTATTTTGCAGATATTTTGTATTCTTCAACAAAATATATATATATATATATATATGTGCAATGCGGAGGAGCGTACAATTTGAATCTCTTAATGCACCTGAGATCTATAAAAAAGGTTTGCGTATCTTTTATAATGTTGTACAGTTTTATGTGAAATGCAAATATAGATTTTGGGAATTAGTTAAAACATGTTTTTATTCACCTTAACACAATTTTTGTTGTTTCCTTTATTTTTAATACAATTGCAAGTTTTTGTATTAACACATAGAAAGAGGTTATTTTACTTCACTTATTATCATATTATGATCAGTTTAGTATTTTTACATATTGTACAGTTTCATCCTTAAAAAAGTGAAGATTATTCACTAAGTGAGTTTTAAAGTCAATTGTTTGAATTGCTACAGTAATTGAATATGTAGAATTCTTATAACCTTGAGCTATTATACACTTTCAAAAATAAATTAAGACAATATTTGATCATTTGAGTCACAGATTTCTTTGTTGACATAATTCTCTTGGAACTATCTTTAAGCCTATTTCTTTGTTTCTTACTACATATATTATTGCTAAAGTTTTGTCCCTAAAGATGAAAACACAAGTATCTTCACTTGTGCAAGTTGAATTGAGAAAGAGGGTGATCTATTTAAAATATAAAAAAAAAGCAAAAAAGGAAAAGAAAAAAAAAACACCAGAAAAGGGAAGTAAAATTAAAAAAAAAAAAAGGAAGAAGAGGTTTTCTGTTGAAAAAATATCAAATCAAATCAAATAAAATTGAAAAATTGAAGGTATGTATTTATTGATTAATTCATGCCTTGATCACACGTGTTTTTAGCCTTGTATCCTTTCTTTTTTCCTACATTAAACCTCATAGCCAAGTTACAATTTGAATAAAGTCCTCGAGGATTTGATGTGTACATTACTTGTTCATTCACTTCGAAGAGAATTCATTTAACAATTGCTGGTGTGATTTTAACATTATGTATTCTTTCATGGAGCTATTTCAAGTTGTCTCTCACTTTATATATTCACGTTATATTTTTTATAATTGTCTCTTTTGATTTTGCATTGCATTTACTCTTTTGTGAGGACAATCGGTGTGAGATACCTATATTCTTTCTTTTTGAGAGAATATTCAGTGAGATTGAATCAAAGGTTAAATGATGTATCTATATTTTTATGCTGTAATACTTTTCTTATCATGTAATGATCACACACACACACACAAAAGTCTCTCATATGTTGTTCTAAGACATTATCTTGCTTGTATATTAAAGACTAGGATAGACAAATATGCTTGTGTTTTGATACATGTCATACTTTATCCTCCTAATTCTCACTTGTAGACCCATTTTGATGTTTGTGAGTATCATTACTGGAAACCCTCACGAGACACCACTCGTCCACTAGGGTTAACCTAGGGGTTTTAAGGCTTAGAGCATATGCTAAATGCACTTGTAGTCCTTATGAAAGTGGAGCATATCTTTTTAAGTGTGTTTATTTATTTGCTAGGGACTAGCAAAAAGCAAGTTGGGGGGTGTGATTACATTGCAAAAGTGTAATTATAAGTTCCTTACTTTGCATTTGTTAGCATTAAAATAATTATAAATAGTTTTAATTAATTTACTTTTAATTCTAGTAAATTTTATTGAGCTTTTTGTAGGCTTTTAGATAAAAGAGGGAGTAAACCCACATGGAAAGAAAGAAGTCTTCATTGATTGGAATCCATCCACATAGGCAAACATCCATTTTCTAACAACTCTACCAAAACAAGCAACCCATGTTTTTGCTTTTGGATACAGGAGGGAGCAAACTTATATGGAAACATAGAAATTGACATAGAAAGCAGGCAACTCACATGGAAATTGACTTGGAAAGAAGACAATTGACATGGAAAGAAGATAGTTGACATGAAAAAAGGCAACTCACATGACAATTGACATAGAAAGAAGGCAATTG
Organism: Euryodendron excelsum; assembly: GCA_033060915.1. Lineage (NCBI taxonomy): Eukaryota > Viridiplantae > Streptophyta > Magnoliopsida > Ericales > Pentaphylacaceae > Euryodendron > Euryodendron excelsum. Next base: position 32,036,294 of record CM065381.1, on the reverse strand, counting down.
ACATGGAAAGAAGACAAAAAGAAAATTTAATAATTAAATAAAGGGATAATGCATCATTGTAGGGAATGGATGGCTTTATCTTGTGAGTCTATAAATAGCAACACTAAGACCAAGGAAGGAGCGAGGAGGCAAGAGAGATAGAGCTAAAAGGAGAGTCGGCCTTTGGCTGAGGTTTCTCTCTGAGTTTATTTCTCTTTCATTTATGTATGTTATTTTGTATTAAACTTTTTATTTGCAAATTTTTTTTACTTCCATGTCTAGACTTTTTAATATTAGTAGCTAGTTTTATTCTTGGAGCCAATTGGGAATATCGCTTGTCCAAATTGAGATCATCGATTAAGGTTTGTCTTTTCATTCCGAATTCATTTGAAAAATTAGTATTTTTTCACACGTTCAATATATTGCATGCTTGGTTACGTACATGTATATTTTATGCACGTAATGGTTTTGTGTGAGTTTAGACCATGTTAAGTTTAGGAATAGTGTAATTAATATAAAAGTAGTATAAAAGTAAAGTAGATGTTGGTTTACTCTACACTTTTCAGAGGCTTGCATATTTTATACGGGTATTCTGTTCAGTATGTTTTTATGTCAAACATCTGGTGAGGACCTAAGGCCCTAAATCGTAATCCAGGATGAATCGAGTTATATTCATGAATAATTGATGTTTAGTTCCTTTTGAAAACTTAGACTTTTACTTATATTTGTAATACCTTCTGTCTTGACAAAGCAGTCGGTGTATGCAAATCGATGGTGAGGGTCTTCAATTTTAATTGAATAAGTTTCTAAGCTAGAACATTTGAAAACATGTGCCTTTAATTATGCTTGTTACACTTATGCCCTGACAAAGCAATGCCAAGTGTTTATGAGTCGATGGTGAGGGTTTTATGTTTTTAACGTCATACTTTAGTAATTGATTATTTTGAATATACCCATCTGTTAATTTATGAGGTCTGAATAGGCTAAATGATTGGCAGTTGGTAAATCTATATTGATCATTCACAAGTAAGTCAAGCGGTTGAATCAATTGAATTCAAGACTATTTTATTTTATTATGTTTATGTTAATGTTTAGTTTAGTAACCTCCATCTCAAAATTACAAAAAGATTTTATTGTTCTTTTGGTTACGTTTGTCATCTGTTTTAATTGCTACATGTGTTCTATGTGGTTCGACCTCTGTTTTACCAGGTTATTTTTATTATGTACTATTTCACCGAACCTACTATTGGGTGTCTTAAGTAGATTAAGCAGTAGAATATGTGGAGGAATTCATGTCTCGATTTGCACCTGGCTTGATGTGTACTAAAGATGCCAAGTGTAGAAGATTCAAACAGGGACTAGAACTGCCAATTCGATCTTGGGTTTCTGCATTTGAGATCACCAAATATGTGAAATTGGTGAACAATCCAAGATTATGGAATTGGACGTGAAGGAGATGTTAGGAAGACGAGAACAATTCAAGAATAGGAGTTTGATTAGGAAGCTGGTACTTCACGACAAAGACAAGTGCAATTTAATCCTGGATCGGGCAGTTCACTGTTAAGTAATGCGAGAAGTACAACAATTTCTGGGCGTCGAAGAGCATGGAGACCATCGGTTAGGTCTACCAGTTTGAGATTTTTGGGGGGTAGAACTGGGGGAATCATTTGCTATCGATGTGGGGCTGAGGGGTATATTGGTAGAGATTGTCCGGCGCTGTGGATTGACAAATGCTATCAGTGTGGACAGTAGGGACACATAGCACAAAATTGTCTTTAGAATCTTGCGGCAGCATCATCAGCAGGTAATGTGGCTAGTGGAAGTAGGGGAGCAACAAGAGTTTCACAACGAGGACAGGCAATGACGCCTGAATCACATACTCAAGCATGAGCCTATACCATGACGCTGAGGGATGTGCAGACTACTCCTAATGTTATGACAGGTATGTTATCTATAGTTGATAAAGAGGCATATGTGTTGTTAGATCCGGGTTCCACATATTCATTTGTTTCTATTGCATTTAGTATGCATTTGGATAGACCATGTAGTTCATTGTCACAACTTTGACTTGTGTCTACATACGTGGGAAATGTGATAGTTGTAGACATGGTATATAAAGATTGTGTGGTGAAGATTGGAGGTAAAGAGTTGGCGGTTGACTTGCTTCAGTTGGCTATTCATGACTTTGATTTGATATTAGGAATGGATTGGTTATCTTTTTATCATGCACCTATTGATTACTTTAAGAAAGAAGTTGTTTTTGGAATGCTTTATGAAGCAGAATTTAGATTCCAAAGGAAAAGAGATGTATTTTCAACTTAGTTGATCTCAGCTTTGGAAGCTAATAAGTTATTACAGAAAAGATGTGAAGGATATCTTGCACAAGTAATTGACACTACCAAATTAGAATTGAAGTTATCTGATATGCTTATGGTTCAACACTTTCTGGATGTCTTTCCAAATAAGCTTCCAGGGGTGGTACTAGACAAGGAAGTGAAGTTATCTATTGAATTGTTATCGGGAACTACACCGATTTCAATTTCACCGTATAGAATGGCACCAGTCGAATTGTGCGAGTTGAAACTTTAGTTGCAAGACGTCCTTGATAAGCGATTCATTCAACCAAGTGTATCGCTATGGGAAGCACCAATTTTGTTTGTGAAGAAGAAGGATGGCACCATGAGATTATGTATTAATTATCAGCAGTTCAATCAGGTTACTATAAAGAACAAATATCCTTTGCCTTGGATTGATGATTTGTTTGATCAATTACAAGGAGCTGCAGTATTTTTAAAGATTGATTTAAGATTTGAATATCATTAATTAAAAGTAAAAGACAGTGATACACCAAAGACTGCGTTCCATACTCGGTATGGTTATTATGAATTCTTGGTGATGCCTTTTGGAGCGACTAATGCACCTGTTATCTTCATGGATTTGATGAAACGAGTATTCTGACCTTTTCTTAATTCTTTTGTGATTGTCTTTATTAATGATATATTGATATATTCTCGTAATCAAGAAGAGCATGAGAATCATTTGAGACTTGTATTGCAAATCTTGCGGAATAAGCAATTATATGCTAAATTCAGCAAGTGTGAATTTTGGCTTGATGAAGTAGTGTTTTTGGGCATGTGATATCTGTTGAGGGAAATAATGTTGATTCAAGAAAAACTAAGGCTATTATAAACTGCGAACAACCGAAGAATGTTTCAGAGATTAAAAGTTTTCTGGGATTATCAGGTTACTATCGGAGATTCATATAAGGCTTTTCATTTATTATCGTTCATTTGACACAGTTGACTTGCAAGGATGTGGCCTTTGAATGGAAAATTGATTGTGGGCATAGTTTTCAGGAGTTGACGAACAAACTGACTACAACACTGATATTAACAGTTCCTTCCAGGAAGGGAGACTTTGAGGTGTATAACGATGCTTCGCATCAAAGCTTGGGGTGTGTGCTAATGCAGCTAAGAAGGGTGATCGCTTATGCATCGAGACAGTTGAAGACACACGAAAAGAACTATTCTATTCATGATTTGGAGCTGGCAGCTATAGTATTCGCATTGAAGATATGAAGGCATTATTTGTACAGAGAACCTTGTGAAATTTATATGGATCACCAAAGCTTAAAGTATCTATTCACTCAACGAGACTTGAATGCACTACATGGGAGATGGATGTAACTAATTAAAGACTGAATGTATGATTCATTACCATTTGGGAAAAGCCAATGTAGTGGCTAATGCTTTGAGTCAGAAGTCTTTAAGTAGACTGGCTTGCATGTGATGTTATCAAGCATAATTGCATATGAAAGTGACTTCTTTGGGAATGAATTTTGAATAGAAAGGTATGGGTGTCATTTTAGCTTATTTTTGGGTGAAACCATTATTACTTGATCGAATTCGAGAACTTCAAATGCTAGATGAGCAGTTGACGAAGATTAGGCAAGAGGTGATGGAGAAGGTGAGCACTAATTTCTCTATTCTTGATGATGGTACTTTGATGTTAGGAAATCACTTTTGTGTATCTAATCATTCAGCTTTGAAGAGTGAAATTTTAGAGGAGGCACATTACTCATTATATGTTATGCATTCGAATAGCACTAGGATTTATAGAGATCTTCGGGAGATATACTGATGGCCAGGTATGAAGAAAGACATTGCTGAATTCATGGCAAAATGTTTAACTTGCCAACAGACGAAAGCTGAGCATCAAAGACCAGCGGGTTTAATACAACCTCTCTCAATACCTCAATGGAAATAGGAGCATATTACTATTGATTTTGTTGTGGGACTTCCGAAAAATTCTAATGGATGTGATTCTGTATGGATTATCATGGACAGATTGACTAAGTCAGCTCATTTTCTTCCGGTAAAGATTACTTATACGCTAGATAAATATGTTAAGTTGTATGTGAATAAGATTGTCAGACTACATGGAACGCCAACAATTATAGTTGCAGACAGAGATCCAAGGTTTACTTTGAGATTTTGGCTAAGTCTTCAGCAAGCTATGAGTATAGTGTTGAAGTTTAGTACGACCTTTCATCCTTAGATAGATGGACAATATGAGAGGACTATTCAAACTTTAGAAGATATGCTGAGAGCTTGTATGCTTGATTTCAAAGGTAGTTGGGTTGATTACATTGCTTTGATAGAATTTGCGTATAACAACAGTTATCAATCTAGCATTGGTATGGCACCGTTCGAAGCATTGTATGATAGGAGATGTAGGACTCCGGTATATTGGAGTAAAGTCGGTGAAAGACAGTTGTTGGGTCTGGAGATGATCTAAGACATAACCGAGAAAATCAAGACAGTTCAAAAGCATTTAAAGGTGGCACAGAGTAGGTAGAAAAGTTATAAGGATAACTGACGGCGTGAACTTGAATTCAAGGTGGGAGATCAAGTGTTTCTTAAAGTTTCTCCATGGAAAGACGTTTTAAGATTTGAAAGGAAGGGTAAATTGAATTTGAGGTACATTGGGCCATATACTATTGTGGAAAGAGTTGGTGTTGTGGCTTACAGGTTAGATTTACTTGCAGGGATGTCCAAGTTACACAATATTTTTTGTGTATCTATGTTGAGGAGGTATGTGTTAGATCCATCTCATGTGTTGGTTCAGCAACATGTAGAGTTAGCAGAAAATTTGAGTTATGTTGAGGAGTCGGTTCAGATTCTAAACCAAAGGAATCAAGTACTTCACAATAAGGTAATACCATTGGCGAAAGTTCTTTGGAGGAGCCATATGATAGAAGTATTGGGGACTGCGGAATTTCTCACGATCCGGCTATAGTGCATACGTATAATATCAAAAAATTTGATCTGATTAACAGAGACAAATCTACGTGATTAGAATCATACTTTTGAGATCTCTTTAGTTTGATCTCGAATAGTAGCAAGTATGAACTTCGAAATTCTTCTGTTTTGATCTCGAATAGTAAGTAACAACAACAAGCTCGAATCAATTACTCGAACTTAACCTTCGGACTTTTGCTGTATCCCTCGTGTATGCCTTACTTTAAAGAGTGGGTTCACAACTGCTAGGGTTTCTCTTCCTCAGAATAATGTGTATCTCTCAATTATGAGCAAGTGTAACCATAGCTGTCTTAGAGTGCGTATATATGGACGCTATAACAGAGACCATATGATTAGGGCTAACTACGCAAATAAGAATTCCTAATCCAATCAACATTAATCCCTAATTACGTAAATTATAATTTATACCATTAATGAATTATAATTGCACTTCCTGTCATACTAGGAATTATATTTCAAGATCCATATTATTAAATACTTATTCATCTTGCCACATTAAGAGATACCCGTCTATTAAATTAAATTATTGACAATTAAATTTAATAGACTTATTTAATTCCTTGAGACCTTTTACTTAACTTATTTATTATGTCAGATTCATAATCCACCTGTAGGGTTTGACATAGTCAAAACTTATAAACTTTCTCAAGTGGGTATCATCGATCCCTATGCCAGAACGTGGATTCCATCAATAATTAATATTTGCTATACACGTAATGTTATTATCCAACTCACTAAGTTTATTGACTTACAAAGAATCTCACTGTTCTGTAAATCAAAACAATAAACATTAAATGCACGTGTCAATTTATTATATTAGGATCAAGAGTGTAAGCACCCATAATAATCATGAGATATTAATTGTTTTATATAATGAGTATAAAAGCAATTATCTCAACATGGTCTTGTTCAATATACACAAAGTGTACTAGTGTAAGAAGTTGGAGCTATACCGTTCTCCATAGTCCAGACAGACCTATTAAAACCTTATGTTACAGTCCTACTGCTGGTGTGTCCAGTTCCACCTAAGACTGCGAACAATAAGCTTATATTTCATAAGAACTGATAATCTGATCTTCCGTGTGTAAGATGTACTCTGCACACCAAATCATCTACTATATAGAATAAGAGACAAACATGCACAATCATTAAATAAATAATGCAAGACAAATATTGCTCACATAGATTTTCATTAAAATAGAATAATTAATTTATTAATAAATAGTCAAGGCATTACACATAACATATCTTGTAGTATAAATCTCTAACAAGAAGAAGCTACATGGGAGAGTAAGGAGATAATGAAGAAACAATATACATATCTATTCTCATGAGGTAAGAGAATTTTGGGATGAAATTCTTTAAGGAAGGGAGAGTTGTGAGACCTTAATCTTATAATTTCATAAGTAACTAATTACATTCATTGCATGGTTAGTTGATATGTAAAATTATGTAGGCCCATGTGTGTGTAGCATGTAGCAATTAAAGAGTTAGATAGTGAGTTGAGTGGTGAGTTATTAGTAAGTGTATGCATGGGTCACTTAAGAGTGCGAGATACACTCTTGTATCTATTTTGGCTTGCTAGTCATAAGAGAAGTCAAGAGAGAAGAGATGCTTTTAGCAAAGAGAAAGAGAGAGAAAACAATAGGGGGACAAGACTAGTGGAGAGACAAAGAAAAAGAAAGTAAAAGAAATGCTAGGGGAGTGTGGGTGGCCTAGCATCATGGGAGAGAGAAGAAGAAAAAGAATAGAGGAAGTTAAGAGATGTTGGTTGCCATCATAGAGAGAGAGAGAGAGAGAGAAGAGGAAAGAAGAGAATTCAAACGGAATTCAAGGGGAAAACTTGTGTCCAACTTGTATCCATCAGTTAAGGTAGAATTCATCATGTTCTTACTCGATCTATTTCATTTCCATGGTTTAGTATATGCTAGTATGATTAATGCCATGAGAGGAGGTGGAGGAGGATGATGGAAGAGAGGGTGGTTGGGAGTTTCCATGGTAGAAGCCTAAAGTCTTCATGTTTTGCATAAAGGAGTTATGTTTTTTATTTTGTGATGAATTGGTTTAGCTAAAAATATTATTTCTTGATTAATCTTTAAAAACTTGAATTTAGAGTTATAATAGTAATTTGAGTTTCAGTCTTACTCAAAAATATTGTATTTTTAAATTATGGTGAATTTTAGAAGCTGGACTATTACTGTTGAAATCTGTTACCTGATCTGCGACTCCTACCTTAATAGCAAACTAAGCTAGAGTATTCAAAAAATTATAAAATTTTTAATATATATATTAGAAATGTGGATGAGAGTATATACCAAATTTTAGGTCATTTGCCTATGTTAAGAACCTCTCAAAGATGGTCCATCTGCAACTGAATTCTCATTTCTGCAGCATTGCCCTGGTGTTAAGTAAAAATATTAACAAGTAATATTTGATTGAACAAACATGTAACATAATCTCACTCATGTAATAATATATCACATGAGTTCTTATGTGTTGGTTAGACCCATTTAAGATATAACGTATCTCTTAATTACAATTCCTTATTTCAAGAGAACACCCTTTGATGCTAGCTTAATGGGATTGAGTTGGATTTTGTGATAAATTTGATTTAAGGGAACATTTGGATTCACAAAGGTTACGACTGTACCTATTTAAGTGGGTTGCCTACGTATTCGAGTTGGGTGTAAGCACCCCATTTTTGCTCGCTCGGCAATCTCTGGTCTGACCAGACTCATATTCAAACCAAAAAAGACACATTCAAGTCAAAATTAATTTTTCAAATTCAATTTAGTCAATCAATCGCTTTGCGAGCCCACTGAGCCCAACGGAGGCAAAATGATCAAAATACCCTTGTTGCATTGCTCGGTCTTATTCTAGTTGGCATGTCTTCATAGAGACGATAAGTCCCTATTTCAATCTCAAATTCAATTTCAAATCCAACTCCAATCTAAATCAAATCCAGCACGTCTTTCGAGAAAACTAATCCCTCAAGCGATAAGGCCATCTAGTCTAGCACATTTTTTGAGAAAACTCTTCAGCATGGTAATTCCCTTCAAACCCGTTGACCAAGATAGAACCCAAGTCCTTGAGATGATAGAATGGTTCACCTTTGCATCTGCTAGCCCGCTAATGAAGAATGTCCGTTATTTGGAACGTCTTTTGAGAAAGTTGATTCTTCATACAATAAGTCCACCTAGCAACTTCCTGAGATCAAGTAGTCTCTGGAATGAACACACACCGTCAGAGTGGCAGAAACACTTACAAACATCGCAAATGTTAGAGCGGCAGAAACACTCGCAAACAAGTCGACATTAGGAATTGCCAACAAAACCCTTATGTCACGGGACCAAACTCACCTCTTGGCTGTGACATGTTTATCAGAGGACGAGATACCTTTCGAAACCAACTCTTCATAGACCGTCAGAGTGGTGTAAACACTCAAAACCTGGGTCAACACTTGTGCCTGCTAGCCCACTCCAGCAAAAAATGACCAAACTGCTCTTTGGGCCTTTTTCGGCACGCTTCTCAAGAAGGTATCTAAGTCCTCAGAGCGGTAAGTCTATCTTTTCAAGATCATACTAAAGACGATCCGGCATGTCCAAGTGCCTTCCAGTTAGTTTCAAACTAAATCCGAGACCATCTAGTTAAAATGATCATTTTGCCCCTAGCCATCCAAGCGCCTCCGGGAACCACACCGGCTTTGGGTATCAAACCAGTAACCTCTCGAGAATACTTCTAATAGTATTCCTGACCTTTCAACACCTTTTAGAATAATTTCGAGTCTATTCCGAAAACCCGATGTAAAATGACCCTTTTACCGTTGGTGGGCCGATCGCTTGTTTAACCACACCGGCTCTGGTAATCAAAACCAGTAATTCCCTTGGAACACTCTAGATAGTGTTTTCAACCTTCAAGTCTTTTCATGAGACATTCCAAGTCTATTCTGATGGCTTTCCGGTCTATTTGACCGTTTTACCCCTAAAGGCTCGACCAACCACTTCAACAATCCCGACATTGTTTTTCAAGTCCGTTACCACCAGGACACTATTTCAAGGGTTTCTACCCATTTCCGACTTCTCAAAACATTCTCAGAACTTCCAGAGTGACTCCTAGTGGAGCCAAGCCAAAAATTATATAGTAGTCACTATTACAGGCCCTAAATCTTTTGCCTTGCATATCAAGGGTCGAAAGATACATTGCTTGCCACCTTTAAAACTTTTCTAAAAATTGGCCTGGCGCCACTCTAATAGACACTAGGCTAATCTTATATCTGTAAATATAGAGCCCCCTTCTACGTGAAAAGGGTCTGCAAACTTAGTCCAGAAACTCTTCTTTTCGAATTACAAAGCTCAAAGTCTCTTAAAGCCCTAGCTCTTTTTAGTTTCCTCAAACCCTAGCCTCTATACACTTAACCCTAGCACCCATACACACTCTATACACTTATACAGAAGCCTCCAAAGCCTTCATTGAAGACTCAAAGTGCTGCAACTTGGAAGCTCTCAAGGATCAAGCAAAGCAAAGCAAATAAAGCAAGCAAAATAAGAAAAAGACAAGGTAGGCTTTCTCTTTATGTTTACATACGTCCCTCCTCTCTTCTTCCTCCTAACCCACTTGGGTTTTCTTCTATTTTAATCTCCTATCTTCTACTCCCCTTTCTTGCATGCTTGAAATTAGGGATCCCCAAATTCCTGTGTAGGAAGGACTGTTGAAAGTCACCGTGTCGGGGGCTTTCTTCTAGTTCCACCTTAGACCATGTGGATTTGGCCCCCTCGATTATATGGTGAAGCCAACCTTGTATGTTTACAACCTTACTTGCATTATACATGTCATATTCATACATCCCTTCACAATTTGTTTTCAAAGTGCTTTTCAAAACTTACATCAAAATTATCTTGCAAACTTGCATTCAAAATCTCTTTCTCAAAACTTGTTTTCAAAATCACAATCTTAAAGTGATTCTAGCCATTCCATGGTTAGGGTTGTGTTAAGAAAGTGTTATATTCATTGTGACCATCAAGGTCCATATTTTAGGTTTAAACCCTAAATTGTTTTTCATCAAAACCATCATCTTAAGATGATTCTAGCCATTTCATGGTTAGAGTTGTTTTAGGAAAGTGTGATATTCAATGTGATCATATTGGTCCATATTTGAAATCCATATTGTTTTCAAAATTATCAACTTATAATGGTTCTAATCTCTTCATGGTTAGAATTGTTTTGGGAAAGTGAGACATTCAAAAGATCTTAAAAATCCATGTTCAAGCTCCTTTCCAAATTATTTTTCAAACTCCTTTCCAAATTGTTTTTTAAATCCCTTTCCAAAAACTCTCTTCAAATCTCTTTCCAAAATTGCTTTTCAAAATTCTTTCTAAAAACTCTCTTCAAAATTTCACTTTCTAAAAACTTTCTTCAAGTTTCCTTCCTAGAAACTCTCTTCAAAAGATTTTCTTTCCAAAATCTCTTTTTTCTGGAGTCCGAGTCAAGCCCTAGATTCCATGGTTAGGAAACCCTAATTCTTTTTCTTAAAATCATGGCTTCCTCTTTTACTTCAAATCATAGGTTTTCAAAAATTATCTTCTACATGAAATCCTAGATTTCCAAAATCTCTTTTTCTACACCAAAATTATAGCTTTCCAAATCCAAGATTTTCAAAATTCGACCTTTCCAATTTCTAGTTAAATCCAATCTTTCAAATTAGGAAACTAGATCAAATCTCCCAAATTAGGAAACTAGATCAAATCATTCAATTTTAGAAACCCAATCAAATCATCTCTTTTTGGAAATAAAATATAATCTTCTACTTTAGGAAATAAGAATCAAATCTTTCTTAATTCAAAACTTTCTTAAGTTTAAATCTTTCTTAATTCGAAACTTTTCTAAGTTCAAAACTTTCTAAATTCAAAATTTTCCTAAAATGGAACTTTGCTAATTTGGCACTTTCCTAAAGCAAAACTTTTCTATTTTGAAACTTTCCTAAATTCAAAGATTTTTAAAATTTAGTCTTTCCTAAACCTAACTTTCTAAATTCATTCAAATCAAGTGATTAAGTCAAGTGTTTTTAAATCAAATCAAATTTCTTTTCAGATCTTCCTTAAATCCAACTTTCCTAATTCGAACCTTTCCTAAATCCAACTTTCTAAAATTGAACTTTTCAAATCTAAATAAATTTTTTTTCAATTCAACTATATGTTCCAACCCTAGGATACCTAAACTTTAGGGTAGCTAAATTGTAGTTCAACCCTAACCCTGAAGTTAGGAAGCATCAAACTCTTTTCTAAAACTCCTTTCTAAACCAAAATGGTTTTCTAATTTCAATCCAAGTCCAAAATGTTTTCAAAACTCAACTTCTTCTTTCTTAAGTCAAGTACAACTTCCTCTTTCAAGTTCCATGTTTTCAAATCAAAGTTAATTCTAAGGTTAATTTTAAATCTGAGTTTTAATTTTAAATCTTCTATTTCAAGTTTAAATCAAATTCTTTTTCAAATCAAACTCTTTTTCTAATCAAATCTTTTCAAATCAAACTCTTCAAAACTTCAAACTGTCTATTTTCAATCGGACTATTGTCCGAACTACGATTGGCCTGATTCCTAATAAAGGATACGTGGACAACTCTCATAGGTGCGGTCACAATCTTTTTCAAACTTCCGTTTCCATAATCTATTTTTAATTTTTAATTCTAAAATCTATTTTCGAACCCCTAATTCCAATTTCTAAAATTTACTTTCCAATTTTAAATCTTTCTTTTCAAATCTATTTCCAAAATCAAATCTTTTGCTTGCACTTGCATTTCATACATCATATCAATTTTTCTTTCTAAAAGTTCTTTTCTAAAGTGGATAGTATTAGACATTTATTAACCAAAGATTCTGAATGAGTGAATCTAGGGTGAATAGACATGTAGGTACCCCAAGTGTGAGGTAGGGTGATGGCTTAGTGCGTCTTTTCTATACGTAACCAACCTCCGAACATAGAATCACTATTTTCAAAGACCTAAAATAGAGTTATTTTCAAAAAGGGCTTAAATATTTTCAAAGGTTGTCAAACAACCTATTTTCTCAAAAACCCTCTCTTAAGGAAGTTTTTAAAATCTTTTCAAAAATTCTAAGTGTAATATTTGGATTGTGTTTAGTTTTAGGTGACCTAACTCACCTTAATCAAGTTAGGTGGCGATTCTAAATCTTTTTCCAAAAGTCCTTAATCAAATCAATTTTCAAATTCAAACCTAGTCGCACTTGTCCTTCTAGGAGGATGAGTTCTAATGAGAGAGTAATGTGTTTTTCTCACTTGTCTTTTTTAAGTGCGAAAAATCACGGCGCGACATTGGTATAAGTCTGGACTGGAATCAAGTTTGTCGTAGTTATTAAAAATAATATTTAAGTGGGTGACCTATTTGTTTGAATTTAATTTGGGTGACCTATTTGGTTTACAAAGGTGTTAACAGTACCCATTTAAGTGGGTTGCTTACGTATTCGAGTCGGGACAAGTCCGGACTGGAATCAAGTCAACCATAGTTCTTAAAAATAATATTTTGTTTTGTTTAAATTACTGCCATTAATTACAAGCAACAACAAATAAAGACCACAACTTTGCCATAATCCATGTTATGTTAGACCAAAGGCATGGGGCCACATGAATGGGCTTACGTAATTGTAATTGGTTGACATGGTCACAATCTAATCAACCCCTTTTTCTAACTTTTCTTACATGGCCCACTTCAATCTTTTTAAGTTTGAAAGACTTTCATTTATTTGAAATATAATTTCTTTGTGGGCTGCAAGCTTTAGAGTCTTGGATTTTTAAAAGGCAAAAAGAATGGGTCAACAACATGGTAAGCTTTAAGGGCTAGTTTGGGTCTTCAAAGGATAAAAGACTTGGTCAGCAACATGGTAGTTGTTAATGGCTAGTCTTTGGGTCTTTTAAAAGATTAGAGCATTGAGCCTTAAAATTTAAGGCTTTGGGGTTTTTAAAAGACCAAATAATTGGACCTAATAATTTAAGGCTTTAGGTTTTTTAAAAACCAAAGAATTGGGCCTGATAATTTAAGTTTTTGGGTCTTTTGAAAATACCAGATAATTGGGCTTGAGAATTTAAGGCAATAGGTCTTTTAAAAGACCAGTGAATTGGGCCAATGTGGGATTTGAAAATTTAAGCCTTGGTGGCTTACGATCTTGGGTTTGCTGCTTTCTTTTGGGCTTACTGCAAACTGGGCAGTATTAAAAGACTTAATGGACCTTTTTTCTTTTTTTTTTTTCTCTTGAGAGTCCAATTGGGCTTTTATCGGGTTTGTTTAATGAAATAATTCTCTTTATTTCCATGAACTATCAAATTTGGCCCAACAACCACACATTCGATGTGCATACGTCCTGAATTAGCAAGGTAGTGTGTATGATTTTGCTTCACATAGCAAGTAATGTTCCTTTTCTTTATGGATTTTTGACTCTAGACATTCTTATTATTGCATGCCTTCGATATACATATTCTGGCCATGTGAGGCAATTGGAGCCTTAGAAGGTTCAGAATTGAGGGCACATGGGTCGTCATTGAGCCTTAGAGGTTTGAATTTGAGGGAGCGTAGGGCCGTCATGGAGCATTTAGGGCTTGAAATTGAAGGTGTGTAGGGTCTTCATGGAGCCTTTAGGGGCTTGAAATTGAGGGCGCGTAGGCCTTCATGGAGTCGTAAAGACTTGAATTTTAAGGGCATGAGGGATATCATAAAGCTTTAGAGGCTAAAATTTGAGGGCATGAAAGCCGTCATGGAGTCTTAGAGGTTTGAGATTGTGGGCGGTTGGCCGGCTTGAAGCCTTGGACGCTTGAAATTTTGAGGGCATGTGAGTTGTCAATGAAGCCTTTAGCTGTTTGAAATTAAGGGCATAAGTACTATCATAGAGTCTTGAAGGCTTGAAATTGAGGGCATGAGAGCCGTCATGGAGTCTTGAAGATTTGAAATTCAGGGCATGAAAGCCGTCATTAAATAAACTAGAACCTTAATTTTGAACTTTAATGCCACGAAGGAGCAAAAGTTCAAAAATTAAAAATTCTAGTCATAAGAGAGAGATTAGACTATTTACGTATGCATATAAAATGAATATAATAGAATCTGTAAATCTTTTTCTATATATATATATATTTAAAATATAAAGTCTTTGTTCAAATTCAAATAGTACTTCTTCTTAACAACTCCAGATAAAATTGGTTTTAAAAAAATTCATAGAGTTCAAAACAAATTCAAACTCTAATTTTTTTTATTTTAAAACTCAAACCAGTGTACATATTTTTTTGAGAGGAGCAAAATAGAAAGTTAGAGCATAGAGAAGAAGTTCAGAAGAAAGAATACAAAAGGAAATATTTTCAGAGAGTTTCAAGAACGAAGAAAAAGAACAAGAGGGATTATACTTGTACGAATCTGAGTATGAACCCCTAAGTACTATTTTTTTTAACTACACTCTTTGTATATTCTGTATCACTCTTCCTTGTATTTGCTTCTTCTTTTTTTTTTTTTTTTCTTAATCTCTCCTGACTTTTCTTTTCTAAATCACTCTTGTTTTTTTTTTTTTTTTGTCTTGCCTCCCAATCTCCTCCCCTCTTCCGTCCTGAATGTTATTTTTATAGTGGAGGGTTGAGCAAGGTCAAGAGGCATGGGGTGATGGCGACGTGGGAAGTTAGTACATCACTCCCATGACTCTTGTCCCATGTTCTCGCTCCAAACTGACTTGTTGTTCATCAAACGGTGGGAACCGTTCTCACATGTGGGAATACAAACTATTAACCCACGTTATGAGTAGTGATTTGACTTTTTTGAAATTATTTATTTATTTATTTATTTCAAAATAAAGATATATTTTATACTATGTGTTGTCAAATTATCTCGCCTCGATTTTCGGTCCAAGGTCCTTTCGGCTCAGGAAAACATGGAACTCTGTCATTAGAACTCATCCTTCTAGAAGGATGAGTGCGACTAAGTTTGAGCTTGAAATTGATTTGATTAAGGATTTTTTAGAAAAATAGGAGTCACCACCTAACTTGTTTAAGGTGAGTTAGGGCACCTAAGATTAAGTATTAATTCGAAGATTAAACTTAGGGTTTTTGTAAAAGATTTTTTAAAGCTCCCTCAAGAGAAGGTTTTTAGGAAAACAAGTTGTTTGATAATCTTTAGAAAGATTTAAGCCCTTTTAGAAAGTAACTCCATTTTGGTCAAGCGAAAACAAAAATCTATGATTTAGGGGTTGGTTACGTATAGGGAAAATATCCTAAGATCATCACGCTACCCTGCCCTTTCAGCACCTACATGTCTAATCACCCTTTGTTCACTCACTAGAATAATCGGTTACCATTATCCACTTAATATCCACTTTAGAGTTTTGAAAATGAGGTTTGGTCATCGCTTTTTGGATGAATGAAACATGATGCGAGTCTTGAAAAACAAAATATTTGAATAACATGGAAGTTTGATGGAATTTGAAATAGAAATCTTGAATGGATAGAAAGATTTGGAAAGCAAAGTTAGGTAGAAATAAGAGTTATGACCGCACCATTTTAGGTTGCCTACGTATCTCATTTGGCGAGAATCAGATCATTCGTAGTTCAGGCAAGAGTCTGATGAAAAATAGGCGCGTTAGGGCCTTTAGGAAGTTTTGAAGATGCTTTGAGGTCTTTGGAAAATTTTGAAGACACTTGAGGTCTTTGAAAAAGTTTGAAGACACTTTGTTGTCTTTGGAAAGAGAGAACTTGAGAGTTTTGATTTGAAATCGGGTGGTGGAGTGATTTGGAATAGAACTTTGGAACTCTTGAAAGGGGGTTTTGAAATGTATTTGGAATAACTCAAGGGAGTTTTTTGAAGTACTTTTGAAATAAATCCAAAGAGTTTTGAAAGTGTCTTGAAGTCTTGTTTTGAAAACCTTGAAGGTATGATTTTGGAGTGTTGTAGTAAATTGGTTTTTAAAAAAATTTTTAAAAGGGTTTTTGAAAACACCTAGGATTTTGGAACTCTAATATGGATGACATTGAAGGTTATATTTAATATATCACCCTCCCATGGAATCCCTAACCATAAAAAGGGGTAAGGACACCTTAGGGTTATGAGTTCTTGAAAATATTTTTTGAAATAATTTAAAGATAGAGTGTATATGAAAAGGTTATGGAGTTGGTTTTTTGAAATCTCAAAAAAGTAGGAGGTTTTGAAAAAATGGGTTATGAGCATAGTTTAAAATTGAAAGATAATTTAAAAGGGGTTTATGAGTTGGAACCTTGAAGAATACTATCCTAGGTTGGGTTGGCCTAAGGTTAGGGGTGACCTCAGGTTTACTAAATTTTCTTAGGTTAACTTAGGGTTAAGGTGACCTAGGTTTAACTAATTCAGGTTAGGTTAATATAGGGTTGAGCAACTAGGGTCAAGTTAACCTATGATTAGATAACTAGGGTCAAGTTAACCTAGGATTGGATTGGAAGATGGTTCTGAAAGGTGGTTTTATACATTTTTGGAAAGAATTTTGAAAAACAAATCATGTTATGCAAAGGACTTTGGTGAACAACCCTTTTGAAAATCATTTCCATGAAAATTTGACTCTACCCAATGATATGGTTTATATGGTTGGTGTTTGAAAACCATTCTGAAGAAAGTTTTCTTAGGACCATTATAACCTTTATCTTGACAAGACTAGGGATTTCAAAAATCGACACAATGATAATAATTTTTGGAAAACCATTTTTAATGTAAAGATGGAGAGAATAAATCTTTGAAAAATATTTTTGAGAAAAGATTTTGAAAATAATTTTTTAAAGGAAACCGTTCCAACAAATTAGGGTTCCTATAGCAAATGTAATGAGAGACCACTCAAGAGAGGGTTCCATGGGGCCATTCCAACCACTAAACTTGAGAGAATAGAAATCTTAGAAATCAAAGAGTTTGAAAATCACTTTTGTGTAAGAATAAAAAGAGAATGGAACTATTTTAATAATTTAGGGCTCTTATTGCCAATGTAAAAGGGAAACCACTTAAGAGAGGGCTCCATGAGGCCATTCCAACCACTAAACTTGAGAGAATAGAACCCTTAGGAATTAGAGAGTTTAAAAACCATTTTTGTGCAAGCTAGTATGCAAAGATGCAAAAATGTGAGTTAGGGGTTAATGGGGGGTTTTCTAAGGCATGATTTCCTAGAATCTCATTCTAAACTTCAAGGGATCAACTCTTAGGACCATTTTGAAGGGAATATTAAACTTGAAAATGGCATGAAAATTAGAATAGTGTAGATTTTGCAAAACATGGTCATAAACATGAAAATAAAGCCAAGCACACATGTCATGAACAAGATAGCAATATGCAAAGGGGGTCATGAATACATACAAGGCTTTAGGCTATACCACATAATCAAGGAGCTCCTAGGCCACACCATCTTAAAGTAGGCTAGTGAGAGATCCCCCTACACGGTGGCTCCCACTAGCTTTCCTCTAGGCATGAACTAAGAGCCCTCTTGCTTCAAGCATGTAAGAAATAGGAGTGGAAGATGGGGATTAAAATAAAGAATAGCCTAAGTAGGCTAAGAGGGAGAAGAGAGGAGTGGGGGAAGACAAAAATGTAAAAGGAATACCACTTTTTACCTTCAATACACTTGTAAACTTCTATGGATGCTTGGACTTGAGCTAAGAGGCCTTTAAGTGTGCTTGGGGGGCTGGAAGGTGGAGTTCTATGGTGTGTAGGGCTATGTAGGTGAAGTGTATGGGTTAGGGGGAGGTGAAATGTAGCCTAAGTGTTAGAGGAGTGGGATGTATATAAAAATTTGAGGTTCTGGAGCAGTTTCAGCAGAGGTTCACATCAATTTTCGATTCTAGAGGCTAGTATTTATAGGCAATCTAGGAGAAGCCAGGCGCATGAGCTATATGCACCTGGCCAAAATTTTTCCTGGCGCATGTAGCATATGCGCCGGTACTGTTCCATTGCCAGAATACCACATGGCACCCATTGTATTGGCTAAATCCTGACGGTTGATCGAACTTTGGTCAATTTGATCAAAATCTCGGCGCATGTAGCATACGCTCTGTCATTGGGAGTGTTCGTTTAAACTTTGCTTAGATAATTGAGCTAACCGGGAAAGTTTCGGAGGAATAGGTTGCACCCACGGTGTTTTCCTAGGGTTTCTCATGAACTTTCATGTTTTCAAAAAGTTTAAATGGTGTTCAGAAGTGTGAGATATCATCTCGGAAAATGTGCATATAGTAGCTATTTTTGGGTTGCATGATTTGGGTTTTCGAGAAGCAACCTTTTCGATCGGACCGTACTGATGGAAATTACTGTAGAAATACTTTTAGGAATTCCCTAATTTACGCATTTCTCAAATTGTTTGACGGTGCGTTTTAATCAGGGAATTGGAGAAAAAGTTAACCTTAGAGGAGCATCAATGAGACGCTCCAGGGGTTGCCAAAAGTAGTAGTTTTCAAGCCATGCGATGAGGAGCTTCAAGAAGCGATCTATCCAATCGAGCCGTATCGATGGAAAGACCTATAAATGAGCTTTTGGGAATTCCTTGGTTTATGCATTTCTCAAGTCATTTGACGGTGCATTATAACCAGGGAATCGGGAGAAAAGGCAATTTTGGCGGAGCGTTTGCTAGATGCTCCGGGGAACTTTTATTGAGTCGAGTGCGTTTAGTGTCGTAAGATCCTCTTTTGGTTAAATATGGGTGTATGATTGTTGCTCTCAGATTTTTCGCACTCGAGGAATACACACACAAGCGGAAAAAATACTGTACTCTCTCGTTAAAACTCACCCTTCTAGAAGAATGAGTACGACTAGGTTTGAATTGAAAATTAATTTGAATAAAGGGCTTTCGGAAAACATTTGTAGTCACCATCTAACTTGATTAAGGTGAGTTAGGTCACCTAAAAATTAAGCACAATCCGAAAACTTCACTTAGGGTTTTTGAAAACGATTTTGAAAGTACGTCTTCAAGAGAGAGTTTTAGGAAAACAGGTTGTTTGGCAACCTTTGAAAAATATGTAAGCCCTTTTTTGCAAATAAAATCCATTTTGGTCTTTGAAAACAGTGATCCTAGGTTCGGAGATTGGTTACGTGTAAGGAAGATGCACTAAGCCATCACCCTACCCCGCCCTTGTGGTATCTACATGTCTATTTACCCTAGGTTCACCTATGAGAGTCTTCAACTAACAAATGTTCAATCTATCCACTTTAGAAAAAGAATGTTTAAAAAGAAATGATGCATGACATATAAGTGCAAAAAAAAGATTTGAAAAGAACTTGATTTGATTTAAAAAAAGAAATTTGAAAAAGATATATTTGAAATTGAAAAGAGATTTGAAAAGAGTTATGGAAATAGAAGCTTGAAAAAGATTGTGAAATTTGAGATTTAAAAAAGGTTGTGACCGCACCCATGAGGGTTGCCTATGTATCCTTTTTGAGGAATCAGGTCAGTCGTAGTTTGGACAAGAGTCTGATAGAAAATAGAAGATTTGATGTGAAAGAAGAAGCTGAATTAGACTTTGGATTTGATTTGAATTTAGAATAGAGGATTGGAAATTGAAGGATTAGGAAATTGATTTGGAAAGATAGAAATTGGAAGAGGGATTTGGAGTTGTTTTGGAAAGATTGAGATTTAGGAAACCTAGACTTAAGAAGATAGGATTTAGGAAGGACTCAAGGTTTAGGAAAGATTGGACTCGAATGTTGGACTTGGAAGATTAGGAAAGATTGGATTTAGGAAAGATTCAAATTAGGAAATGTTTGAATTAGGAAAGTTCCGTTTTAGGAAAGTTTCATTTTTGGAAAGTTTTGGTTTAGGAAAGATTCAATTTAGGAAAGTTTCAATTTTGAAAATATTTTGAATAAGGGAAGTTTCCGTTTTAAGAAAGTTTTGAAATTGGAAAGTTTTGAATTTGAAATGTTTTGAAATAAGAAAATTTTGAAAGTAAGAAAGTTTTGAGTTTAGGAAGCTTTAGATTTGGAAAGATTTGAAGTTTTGAATTTGAAAAGTTGAAATTTGGAAAGGGATGAAATTAGAAAATGGTTGAATTAGGAAAGATTTGGAAGCTTAATGTTTAAGGAAAGATTTGAAAGTTTGGGGAAACTTATGGTTTAGGAAGGTACTAGGTTAGGAAGGAGTTGAATTAGGAAAGATTTGGGTTTGGAAAGATTGAGATTCTTATTTCCTAAAACAAGGGATTGGATTTTGTTTCTAAAAAGAGATGTTTTGATTTTGTTTCAAAAAACGGAGGATAGGATCTAGTTTCCTAAACAGGAGATTGGATTTGGCATGGATTTGGAAAGGAAAGTTTTAAAAAATCCTAGCTTTGGGAAGACTATAGTTTTGACGTAGAAAAGAGGTTTTGGAAATATATATAGTTTTGATGTAGAAAACAAGAGGTTTTGGAAACCTAGGTTTTGAGGCCAAAATAAGGGATTGGAAATCATGCTTTTGGGAAGGAAAATTAGGGTTTCCTAATTGTGGGTTCTAGGGTTTGACTTGGACTCTAAGGAAGGAGACTTTGGAAAGTGATTTTTTTTTAAAGGGAGATTTTTGAAAGGAAATCCTAGAGAGGAGTTTCTAGAAGGAAGATTTTTGAAGGAGCTTTTAGAGAGTAGTTTTTAGAAAGTGAATTTGCGAGGAGTTGTCGGAAGGGGATTTTTGGAAAGAAATTGTTGGAAAGAGTTTTTAGGAAAGAGATTTAGGGAGAGAGTTTTCTAAGAAGGAAATCTAGGGAGTGTTTTTAGAAAAAGAATTTTGAAGAGAGCTTTTTAGAAAGGAGTTTAAAAAGAAGTTTTGAAAAATAGATTTTTGAAGGGAGTTTTTGAAAACAATTTTGGAAAGGAAATTGGAGAAAGTTTATGGAAAGCATGTTGGAAAAGAGATTTTTAGAGGGAGAGATATGAAAAGAGAGTTTTAAGAAAGCTTATAAAAATGTCTCACTTTCCTAAAGCGATTCTAACCATAAGAAGGTTAGAGCCACTTTAAGATAGTGGTTTTGAAAAGAACAAGGATTTTGAAAATATGGACCATATTGGTCATTTTAAATGTAACACTTTCCTAAAGTAACCCTAACCATAGAAAGGCTAGAATCACCTTAGGATTGTGATTTTGAAAACAAGTTTTGAAAAAGAAGGTTTTGATGCAAGTTTGAAAACAATGTTAATGCGAGTTTTGAAAACGAATTGGAAAACAACTTTTAGAAGAACGCAAGATTATGATATGCACAATACAAAGAGGGTCGTGAACATACATGGTTAAAGGCTTCACCATATAATCAAGGGGGCCGAACTCACGTGGTCTCCGGTTAGACTAAAAGAAAGCCCCCGACATGGTGACTCTCTAATAGCCTAATCCTACACATGGTCTGGGAATTCCCTTGTTTCAAGCATGCAAGAAGGGGTGGCAGAATATGGGGGATTAAAATAGAAGAAAACCCAAGTGGGTTAGGAGAAAGAAGAGAGGGGGGAAGATGCGTAAATATAAATAAGAAGCCTACCTTGTGTCTTCTTTATTTTGCTTAGCTTTGCGCGCTTTGCTTTGCTTGCTTCGCTGCGGTCTTCACTTCAATCTTCAAGAATTTGTCTTCGATCTTCAAAGTATGAGTATATGAGAGTGTATGAGTGTATAGGAGGCTAGGGTTTGGGAAAACCTACGGAGACTAGGGTTTAGAGAGGCTACGAGCTCTGTATGTCAAATAATAGGGTTTTTAGACTGAGTTGGCGGACCTCTTTCATGCTGGAGGAGGCTCTGTATTTATAGAGAACAGAATCACCTGGCGCCTGTTCTAGTGGCGCTAGGGCAAATTTCTTCTTGGCGCCACTAAGAGTGGCGCTAGGCCATTTTTTTTTGGCTTGGTGCCACTAGTAGTGATGCTAGCAACTTAGGAAAGTTCATTAAATCGGCAAGCAACGTATCTTTGGAAGATTTGGGCGCCTGTACTAGTAATTACCATGCAATTTTTAGCCTAGCTTCACTAGGAGTGACTCCGGAAACCCGGGAAGCATTTAAGGGACCGGGAATGGCCTAGAAGGCCGAAAAAGAGTAGGAACCCTTAGAATAGAGTCCCGAAGGTAATGGACTTTGAAAAAGGATAACAAAATGTGTTGGAAAGGTTGACCGGGCCATTAGGGGCAAAACGGTCAACCGGGCCAAAAAGCTGCCGGGACAGACTCAGAACATCCCGGAAGAAGACTCGAGATTTCGAAACAATATTTAGAATGTTTCCAAAGGCTACCGGTTCGATACCCAAAGCCGGTGTGGTCGGAAAAGGCGACCGGCCCATCAGGGGTAAAACGGTAATTTTGCAATGGGTTTACCGGAACTGACTCGGAATGATCCGGAAAGATAAGGGAAAGTCGGGAATACTATAAAAAGCATTCTCGGGAGGTTACCAGTTTGATACCCAGAGCCGGTGTGGTCCCCGGGGGATTCGGATGCCTAGGGGCAAAATGGTCATCTTAATCAGAAAGTCTCGAAATTGGCTCGAAACTGACTAGAAGGCACCTAATCATGTCGGATTGTCTCTAAGATGATCTTGGAACGGGTGGACTTACCATTCTGAGGACTTAGGTGTGTTCTAGAGAAATGTGCCTGAAAATGGCCCTAGGGGCAGTTTGGTCATTTTTCACCGAAGTGGGCTAGCAGGCACCGATGTTAACCTGGGTTTTGAGTGTTTCCGCCACTTTGATGGCGGTCTCATGATATAGGGGTTTGTTGACAATTCCCTATATCGACCTGCTTGTGAGTATTTCCACTACTCTAACGGTTGCGATGTTTATGGGTACTTTCGCTACTTTGACGGTTAGCGATAATTCCCGAGATTGCCTAATCTCGAGAAGCTGCTAAAGGGACTTAGCGCCTGAGAAGTCAATTTTCTTAGAAGGCTTGCCGAAACGGATATTTCTGCATTGGCAGGCTAGCAGGCACCAAAGGTAGACCGTTTTACTATCTAGGGGACTTGGGGTCTTGTCCCGGTCGACAGGTTTAAAGGGACTTACCGTTCTGAAGAGACTTTCTTTAAAAAACGTGCCGGATAGGGTAGACTTACCATCTCAAGGAATCAACTTTCTCGAGAGAGGGATTGGAATTGGAAAAGGAATTGGAAAGGGGTCTTACCGTCTTCGGAAAGACGTGCCTGTTGGAATTGTTAAGGGGTCTTACCGTCTTCGGAAAGATATGCCTGTTGGAATTGAAAAAGGGGACTTACCATCTTCGGAAAGACGCGCTTGTGGGAATATGGAAAGGGGACTTACCGTTTTCGAAAAGACGTACCTGATTTGGAATTGGAAAGGGGACTTACCATGTTCGGAAAGACGCGCCTATTGGAATATGGAAAGGGGACTTACCGTCTTCGAAAAATGTGCCTGATTTGGATTTGAAAAGGGGACTTATTGTCTTCGGAAAGACGTGCCTACGAGATCGGACCGAACAACGCCTACAAGGGCATTTTGGTCACTTTGTCTCTATTTGGGCCTGGTGGGCCTGCGAAGCGATGGATAGACTAGATTAGGACTAGAAGAGTTGATTTCGATTGGAATACATCCATATTGACTTGAGTACAAGTCTGGATGGACCGTAGACAGCCGAGCGGTAAAACATAGGGTGCTTATAGCTACCCCTTTTTTTTTTGTCTTTGCTTGTCAAAGACAGAAAACGATAAAGTAAGAGTCTTATGTTGACCGTGAGGCAGTCGGAGGGGCGGACTTTGGAAATTCTTCGACAACGGGGGTCGAAAATGGATATTGGGCCCAAAAGACCCTCGAAAACGAGTTTTGGCATAAAAAAGGGCAAAACTGCCCAGAATTTGGAAACTGGCGCCACTAGGTCGGAGGAGGCCGATAACTACTCGAAGCACCAGCATCCTGCAGAGAAGATAGAACCGAAATTAGCCACATAAAATAAGAACTAAGCAACAGTAGAGCAAAAAGAAGGGGTAAAAAGACGACATACCCCACCACCTCCCATCTGAGCTATCTGAGTCGTCAAGGAAGCCACCTCTGCTTGATACAGATCTCGCTTTGTCTGGTATCGATCCCTTTGATCCCTCACAGCAGTAAACTCAGCCTGGGGCACATGTCCTCCGGCTTGGCGTCACAAGTCAACCACCTCCTAGCCCACAGCGTACACACCGACTACTACCTTAAACCGGGTGGAGGCACCAACAGAATGAGCCCCAAAGTGCGCAGCATAATCTGTATTCGGAGGAAGCAGGAACTCGGCACCTGGCTGCCGCTCCTAATAGGGGATAGGCACTCCCGCCACCAAGGCCCCAAACATATACTCTGGTGGAGCTCCTGCTGACCGGAACTCCTCATGAAACTGCCGCCAGTGTCGCTCTCCTAGATAGGACTCCCAAGTATCATCACTGAGAAAAGCAGCCCTCGACAGGGACAATGGGACCAAGTACCGTATAGTCTCATAATGAACTGATCCAATGAAGGGCCGCTAAGTCACATCTCTCGCCTCAATCAACTCCAGGTTTGCCCGTAGCGTCACAAAGTCAGTAATCTCCGATCGCTGGGCCACCTGTTCACGAGCCTACCTCAAAGCACGTGGATAAGTGTCGTCCTCGACAATTACAGGGCGATGAACAGGCAGGTACTCATAGCTCCACTAGACAACAAAGGGCCAAAAACTAGTCATGCTGCCCCAACGGAAAGAAGCCTGGACCCGCATCGATTGAAGGAAGCAACCAAAGGAGAAGGACCCCCAATCTAGCTCCGATAAAGCCCCAAGATCAGCTACTATACTCACCAAACAAAAGGGCACAAGAGACTTGTTGTTGCAGAAGCAGCTAAAGATGATGCACAAAACAAGTCACCGTCTTATAATATTCGACCTGGTAGGCGATGGCTTAGTAGCAAAGGTGCGGTTGTCCTGACTGAGCCAAGATACTGGGAAGGCAGAAGGCTCGGGAGGGGGCAAGTCCAGTACAATGCAGGCCTCGTCTCTACTAACTGACTGTAGAGTGATCCATGGCCAACGAAGGAAGGCCCTGTGATGATCGCCCAATCCAAAGGAATGGGTCCTAACTCGAAGTTGACAAAATGGAAGGTCTCGGTCTTTCCAAACCACCACTCAACCAGCGCTAGTACCAAATGCCGGTTCAGGCGGTTAGCCTGTAATCTCATGAAGGCTCCAAATCTGATCTCAGCCAAGAAGGCATAATATGATGGAGCAGCCCGCTCCATGGTCAGGAAGACATGATGAACAACCCCTCTAAAAGCTGTATGTACTCGCGGAGAGGGAAAATGCTGTCTGGAATATACACTGGGGTGATAAGCAAGATCCCCGAGTGGTGGAACATCCGGTACCTGCAAATCTCCCAAGTTAGCATCCGTCTGCCTGTGCCTAGAGTAGGCTCTCCCATAGCCAGTGACTTGGTCGCCCAGACCTGGTACCTCCTTCTCTGCACCAATCTCTTCGACGAAAGCCTGCTCAACCGGAGGAAAAGGGTCAACAGGTGGCCTACTCCCTCGACTACTATGGCTAGACGGTGCCTGCCCCGTAGATCGTCGACTACCTCTAGATCGACTGGAACCTGTAAGCACCCCATTTTTGACCGCTCGGCAGTCTACACTCCGTCCAGACTTGTTTTCAAGTCATTATGGACATATTCCAATCGAAACCAATCCTCTAGTCCAAATTCCGTCTCTTTATCGCTTCGCGGGCCTGTCAGGACCAAATAGAGGCAAAATGACCAAAATGCCCTTAGGGGCATTGTCCTTTCTTATTCCAATTCCAATCCCTCTCTTGAGACAATTTATTCCTCGAGACGGTCCGAGTAGCAAAACTACTCACAAAACCGTCAGAGTGGCGGAAACACTCATAAAACCGTCAGAGTGGCGGAAACACTCACAAAACCGTCAGAGTGGCGGAAACATTCAGAACCCAGGCACGTCTCTTCGGAGTCGGTAAGACCCCTTTCCAATCCCTCTCTCGAGACAGTTTATTCCTCGAGAAGGTTCCAATCCAGGCACGTCTCTTCGGAGACGGTAAGACCCCTTTCCAATCCCTCTCTCGAGACAGTTTATTCCTCGAGACGGTCCGAGTAGCAAAACTACTCACACAACCGTTAGAGTAGTGGAAATACTTACAGAGCCATCCGAGTAGCGGAAATACTCCCAAATCATCAACCCCGTCCGAGTAGCGGAAATACTCAACCGTTAGAGTAGCGAAAATACTCACAGAACTGTTAGAGTAGCGGAAATACTCAACCGTTAGAGTAGTGGAAATACTAACAGAGCCGTTAGAGTAGCGGAAATACTCAACCCCGTCCAAGTAGCGGAAATACTCAACCCCGTCCGAGTAGCGGAAATATTCAACCTCGTCCGAGTAGCGGAAATACTCAACCCCGTCCGAGTGGCGGAAACACTCAAAACCTAGGTCAATACCCATGTTTGTTAGCTGACTTCGGTAAAAAATGACCAGACTACCCTTAGGACCTTTTTCGAGACTTTTCGGTCAAGATGACTATTTTGCCCCTAGGCATCCGAACGCCCCGGGAACCACACCGGCTTTGGGTATCAAACCGAAAATGTCTCGAGAATACTTCTTATAGTGTTCTCAACCTTCCTTTACCTTTCCAGACCATTCCGAGTCAGTTCCGGCCAACCCGGTGCAAAATGACCGTTTTGCCCTTGGAGGGCCGGTCTCCTTCTTCGACCACACCGGCTCTAGGTATCAAACCGGTAATGTCCCGAGAATACTTTTTATAGTGTTCTCGACCTTCCTTTACCTTTCCGGACCATTCCGAGTCAGTTCCGGCAAACCCGGTACAAAATGACCGTTTTGCCCCTGGTGGGCCGGTCTCCATTTCTGATCACGCCGGCTCTGGGTATCAAACCGGCAACCTTTGGGAACATTCTAAATAATGTTTCTAGATCCCAAGTCTTCTTCCGGGACAGTTTGAGTCTGTCCCGGCAGTTTTCCGGTCCGGTTGACCGTTTTGCCTCTAAAGGCTCGGTCAACCTTTCCGACATATCCAATCCTCACTTTTCAAGTCAAATACCTTCAGGACACTATTTTAAGTGTTCCTGCTCCTTTTTGGCCTCCTGGGTCATTCCCGGCTCTTTCAAATCATTCCCGGACTTTCCGGAGTCACTCTTAGTGAAGCCAGGCTAAAGTTTACATGGTAGTCACTAGTACAGGCGCCCAAATCTAGTCAAAGATACGTTGCTTGCCGACCTTAATTGTTTCCTAAATGGCTGGCGCCACTAGCAGTGGCGCCAAGCCAAAAAATGGCCTGGCGCCACTCCTAGTGGCGCCAGTATAAATTTTGCCCTGGCGCCACTGCAACAGGCGCCAGGCTTGTCCTCCCTCTATAAATACAAAGCCTCGTTCAACGTGAAGGGGGTCTGAAAACTGAACCTAGAAATCACACAATTCGATATACAAAGCTCGAGCACCTCCAAAAACCCTAGTTTCCTTAAGTTCTCCAAACCCTAGCCACCCTACACTAAACCCTAGCCACTATACACAAACCCTAGCCTCCTATACACTCATACACTCCCCCATACACTCCCCCATACACTTATACACTAGCATTCAACCACTCTCTGAAGACTTGAAGAGTAGCCATCCAAAGCTTGAAGGCAATCCTTGAAGACTGAAGGTGAAGATCAAGACCGAAGACCGAAGACTGCACGGCGCGCAAAATAAACAAGAAACAAGGTAGGCTTTCTCTTTAATTTTCTGCACTTCTCCCCTCTCTCTTCTCTCTCCAACCCACTTGGGTTTTCTCTATTTTAATCCCCCATCTCTTTCCCCCCCTTTCTTTGCATGCTTGAAACAAGGGGATTCCCAGTTCATGTGTAGGATTAGACTATGGGAGAGTCACCGTGTCGGGGGCTTTTTTCTAGTCTAACCAAAGACCATGTGGGTCCGGCCCCCCTTGATTATGTGGTGAAGCCTTAACCTTGTATGTTCACGACCCCAAATTGCATTGTGCATATCATAGTCTTGCATCTTCCAAAATCCGTTTTCAAAAAGCTGTTTTCAAAAATCATTTTTAAACTTGTTTTCAAAATTGCATCAAAATCTCTTTTTCAAAAACTTGTTTTCAAAACCACAATTCTAGGGTGATTCTAGCCTTTCCATGGCTAGGGTTGCTTTAGGAAAGTGTTATATTAAAAGTGGCCTTTTGGCCTATATTTTCAAACTTTGTTTTCAAAACCACTTTCTTAAAGTGGTTCTAGCCCTCTTATGGCTAGAATCGCTTTAGGAAAGTGAGATGTTTTTATACTTTCCAAAAACTCTCTCTCTTCAAGAATTTCCTCCTAAAAATATCTTTTTCAACATACTTTCCTAAAACTCTCTTCTCCAAAAATTGTTTTCAAAAACTCTCTTCCAAAATCTATTTTTCAAAACTTCCTTTTTCAACTCTTTTCCAAAATCCTCTCCCCAAAATCCATCTTCTAAAAACGCTCTCCAAAAATCTTTCCAAAAACTCTCTTTTCCAAAATCTCCCTTCTAGAAATTCCCCCCCTAGGATCTACCTTCCAAAATCTACGTTTCCAAAAACACACTTTCCAAAACTCCTTCTCTTTAAAATCTTTTTCCAAAAACTCCCTCTTCAAATTCACTTTCTGAAAATTCCTCCCTAGGATTCCCTTCTAGAAAACCTTCGTTTCCAAAAACGAGTGTTCCAAAAAACTCTTTCCTTAGAGCCCAATTCAAGCCTTAGAGCCCACAATTAGGAAACCCTAATTTTCTTTCCAAAAACATGATTTTCAAACTTTGCCCCAAACCTAGGTTTCCAAAACCTCTTGTTTTCTACATCAAAACTATTCTTGTTTCCAAACCCTATTTCCTACGTCAAAACTACGATTTTCCAAAACTAGGGTTTCTAGAATTTCCCTTTCCAAATCCATGCCAAATTCTATCTTCCCTTTAGGAAACCAAATCAAATCTCCCCGTTTAGGAAACTAGATCCTGTCCTCCGTTTTTGGAAACAAAATCAAATATTTTCTTTTAGAAACCAAATCCAACCCCTTCCAAATCCAAATATTTCCTAATTCAAATCTTTCCTAAATCTTAAGTTTCCTAAACTTGAACATAAAAATCTTTCCTAAATTTTAAAACTCAACTTTCAAATCTTTCCTAATTCGACCCTTTCCTAATTCAACCCCTTCTCCAAATCTTAACTTTCTAAATTTAAGCTTTTAAACCTTTCCTAAATTCAAACCTTTCTTAATTTTCAAGATTTTCTAAAACTCTAAAATTTTCTAAAATCTTAAATCTTTCTAAACTCTAAAACTTTCTGAATCCTAAACTTTCCAAATTTCAAATCTTTCTAAAATTCTAAGCTTCCTAAATTCAAAACTTTTTAAATTTGAAACTTTCTTAAGTTAAATCTTTCTAAACCTAAAACTTTCTAAATTCTAAACTCTCTTAAACTTCAAATCTTTCCAAATCTAAGACTTTTTTAAACTCAAAACTTTCTTAATTTAAGACTTTCTTAGGTTGAAACTTTCTTAATTCAAACATTTCCTAAATTGAAAACTTTCCTACTTTCAAAACTTCCCTATTTCAAAACTTTCTAAATCCAAAACTTTCCAATTTTCAAAACTTTCCTAAACCTAAAACTTTCCTAATTTCAAAACTTTCCAAAAATGAAACTTTTCAATTTCAAAACTTTCCTAAATCGAACCTTTCCTAATTCAAACATTTCCTAAATCCAATCTTTCCTAATCTCCTAAACCTTCCAAGTCAAGTCAAATCTTTCCTAAGTCTCTTCCCTTTCCTAAGTCTAGGTTTCCTAAACCTTCATCTTTCTAAAACAAGTCCAAATCTATCTTTTCAAATCAAAATCCAATCTTCTCAATTTCAATTTTCAATCTCCTCTTCCAATTTCAAATCAAATTCAATTTTCAATTCAATCTCTCAATCTTCCAATCCAATCTCTCTCTTCAAATCAATCCCTTTTCAATCGGACTCCGGTCCGAACTACGACTAACCTGATTCCCCCAAAGGGATACGTAGGCAACCTTCATAGGTGCGGTCACAATATTTTTCAAATTTTCAATTCCACCCTCGTGGGTGCGGTTTCAAAATTCTTTTCAAATCTCAAATTCCCATCTATTTTCAAACTTTCCATTTTCAAATTTCTATTTTCAAAATTTCAAAATTTCCAATTTCAATTCCATCTTTTCAAATCAAAGCAATCTCCTTTTAAATCTATTTTTCAATTCTTTTCTATTGCTTGCATATCATGCATCATATTTTTCAAACATTGTTTTTCTAAAAGTAAATAGGGTTGAACTATAGTTAATTAAAGACTCTCATAGGTGAATCTAGGGTAGATTGACACGTAGGTACCGAAAGGGCGGGGTAGGGTGATAGCTTAGTGCGTCTTCCCTGTACGTAACCAACCTTCGAACCTAGATCACTGATTTCAAAGACCAAAAATGAGTTATTTTTCTAAAAAGGGCTAAATGTTCTCCAAAGGTTGCCAAACAACCCGTTTTCCTAAAAAACCCTCTCTTGAGGATGTTTTCCAAAATTGTTTTTCAAAAACCCTAAGTGTAGTTTTCGGACTATGCTTAGTTTTTAGGTGACCTAACTCACCTTAATCAAGTTAGGTGGTGACTCCGAATCTTTTTCAAAGGCCCTTTATTCAAATCAATTTTCAATTCAAACCTAGTCGCACTCATTCTTCTAAGAGGGTGAGTTCTAACGAGAGAGTACAACATTTTTCCCGCTTGGGGTGAGTATTCCTCGGGCGCAAAAAATCTGGGCGCGACAGAACCACAGGTGGAATCTGTCCGAGCCGCCTTCCCCGAGCGACATCTCCTCTC
The DNA here is from genome assembly GCA_033060915.1 of Euryodendron excelsum. Lineage (NCBI taxonomy): Eukaryota > Viridiplantae > Streptophyta > Magnoliopsida > Ericales > Pentaphylacaceae > Euryodendron > Euryodendron excelsum. The sequence continues at coordinate 32,005,220 of CM065381.1, read as the reverse complement.
AGAACCATCATCACCCGTGTTTGCCACCCTGCAAAGGTAAGCCAAGGTAAGTGGTGTTAATATACGGTACATACAGATACATAACAACAAAATAAAGTAAATAAAGAACAAAAACAAACAATAAATAATAATAAAAAGATTTCAAATGGTAAGTCAAAATGAATTTCCTACACCTTTTGATTTTCTAACTTTAAGTCAAATTTCAAGGGTTTTCTGTCTTTTTCCTTCAAAAAAATTTTATTTCTAAACCTTTTCCAACTCTTTCCCTAATTTCTAAAAATTTCGATAGAGTTTTGTTTAAAAAAGGTTCCTATAACACCCATGACATCAATACAAAACATAAACTATGCACTTCGCAACATTACAATCACATAACATCAGCACCAACGCACACTTTTTAATTTTTCAATATTTTCAAAACACATGTTTTATTTTTTCAATAAATCAATGATTTTCAAAATTGTCCTAAAATTCTTCAAAATCATTTCAAATGTTTTCTAAAATATTATTACATTTTTAAAAATTTTAAACTCTAAAAATTTCATCAATTTTTTGAGTTTTCACATTTTTCTAATTTTCTATTTTTCAAAAAATGAAAAATTCACCAACTTTTCAAAAAGTCACGAAACTTTATACGGTTGTTAAATACATTTTTTTAAGGCACATGGCATAAAAATTTAGCTAGAAAACCCAATGCCCAAGCCTGTAGGAACAAACTCCCAATTCCTGCAGAAAACCCTCTTCACATAATCATGTAAAATCACTTTAATTCAATCAAACAAGCACCAAAATGCAAAAATAACATCACCATAATGTTCAAAACATATCAAAACATTAATTTCTACTATTCACATGGTTTAAACAAAATTCTACACATCAAAATCAACAGAAATTTGAAAACTCACTTTTTAGAGTTCTCCGGCGAAATCTTCTCTTTCGGCGACTTTTCCCGCGACGTGGTCTCCTTCCGGCAGTCACCTGTGGTCTTCAAGAAGTGCTCCTTCAAGGTTCAAGTTAATTTCCCCACAAACACTCTCCAGTTTTCGAAAAACTCTTCAAATGCCATAAGTTTTCGAACCAGAATTTTTCTGGTTTTTAATCCCAAGCCTGGCACCAAGCTAAACTTTACAAAAGCTAAACTTTTCCGGCCAAAACTCGTTTTCGAAGGCCCTTTTCGGCCGAATATCCATTTTCAAACCCCTGTTGTCGAAACATTTTCAAAGTCCGTCCTTCCAACCACCTCACGGTCAACATGGGACTCTTACTTTATCGTTTTTTGACTTCTACAAGCAAAGACAGAAAAAGAGGGGTAGCTGTAAGCACCCCATTTTTGACCGCTAGGCACTACAGTTCGTCCAGACTTTATTTCAAGTCAATATGGACACATTCTAGAATTCTAGTCCTAATCCTATCTATTTATCGCTTCGTGGGCCCACCAAGCCCAAATAGAGGCAAAATGACCGAAATGCCCTTAGGGGCATTGTTCTGTCCAATTCCAAATCAGGAGCGTCTTTCCGAAGACGGTAAGTCCCCTTTCCAAATTCCATTAGGCACGTCTTTCTGAAGATGGTAAGTCCCCTTTGTAATTCCAATGGGCACATCTTTTCGAAGATGGTAAGTCTCATTTCCATATTCCAACAGGCACGTCTTTCCAAAGATAGTAAGCCCCTTTTCAATTCCTTTTCCAATTCCAATTCCAATCCCTTTCTCGAGAAAGCTGATTCCTTGAGAAGGTAAGTCTATCCTATCCAGCACATTTTCCAGAGAAGGTTTCTTCAGAACGGTAAGTCCCTTTAAACCTGTAGACTGGGACGAGACCCCAAGTCTCCTAGATGGTAGAACGGTCCACCTTTGGCGCCTGTTAGCCCACCAATGCAGAAATGTCCATTTCGGCATGCCTTTCGAGAAAGTTGACTTCTCAGGTGCTAAGTCCCTTTAGCAGCTTCCTGAGATTAGGTAGTCTCGAGAATGATCGTGAACCGTCAGAGTAGCAGAAGTACTCGTAAACATCGCAACTGTCAGAGTAGCAAAAATACTCATAAGTAGGTCGATATAGGGAATTGCCAACAAACCCCTGTATCACGAGACCACTGTTAGAGTGGCGAAAACACTCAAAACCTAAGTCAACACTGGTGCATGTTAGCCCACTTCAGTGAAAAATGACCAAACTGCCCCTAGGGCCATTTTCAGGCATGTTTCTTGAAAACACACGTAAGTCCTCAGAATGGTAATTCCACCCCTTCCAAGATCATCTTAGAGACGATCCGGCATGATTAGGTGCTTTATAGTCAGTTTCGGGCCAATTTCAAGACTTTTCGGTCAAGGTGACCATTTTGCTCCTAGGCATCCGAACGCCCCGGGGACCACACCAGCTTTGGGTATCAAACCAGTAACCTCCCGAGAATGCTTTTTATAGTATTATCGAGCTTCCTTTATCTTTCCAGATCATTCCGAGTTAGTACTGCTAAACCCGTTGCAAAATGACCGTTTTGCCCCTAGTGGGCTGGTCGCCTTTTCCGGCCACACCGGCTCTGGGTATCAAACTAGTAGCCTTTGGGAACATTCTAAATAATGTTTTCAAATCTCAAGTCTTCTTTTGGGACGTTCTAAGTCTGTCCTGATAGCTTTTTGGCCCAGTTGACCATTTTGCCTCTAATGACCCGGTCAACTCTTCCAACACATTTTGTTATCCTTTTTCAAATTCAAATAAATTCAGGACCCTATTCTAAGGGTTCCTACCCTTTTCCGGCCTTCTAGGCCATTCCTGGTCCCTTAAATGCTTCCCGGGCTTTCCGGAGTCACTCCTAGTAAAGCTAGGCTAAAAATTGCATGGTAGTCACTAGTACAGGCGCCCAAATCTTCCAAAGATAAGTTGCTTGCCGACTTAATGAACTTTCGTAAGTTGCTGGTGCCACTACTAGTGGCGCCCAGCCAAAAAGTGGCCTAGCGCCACTCCTAGTGGCGCCAAGAGGAAATTTGCCTTAGCGCCACTGCAACAGGCGGCAGATGATTCTGTTATCTTTAAATACAGAGCCTCCTCCAGCATGAAAGAGGTCCGCTGACTCAGTCTAAAAACCCTAATATTCGACATACAGAGCTCGTAGCCTCTCTAAACCCTAGTCTCCTTAGGTTTTCCCAAACCCTAGCCTCCAATACACTCATACACTCTCATATACTCATACACTTGCCTCTAAAGCCTCCATTGAAGATTTGGATTGCTGCAACTACGAAGCTTTGAAGATCGAAGACAAATTCTTGAAGATTGAAGTGAAGACCGAAGCGAAGCAAGCAAAGCAAAGCGCGCAAAGCTAAGCAAAATAAAGAAGACACAAGGTAGGCTTCTTATTTATGTTTAAGCATCTTCCCCCCTCTCTTCTCTCTCCTAATCCACTTGGGTTTTCTTCTATTTTAATCCCCCATCTTCTTTCCCCCCTTCTTACATGCTTGAAATAAGGGAATTTTCGGACCATGTGTAGGATTAGGCTATTGGAGAGTCACCGTGTTGGGGGCTTTCTTTTAGTCTAACCGGAGACCATGTGGGTTCGGCCCCCTTGATTATGTGGTGAAGCCTTTAACCTTGTATGTTCACGGCCCCTCTTTGCATTGAGCATATCATGATCTTACATTATTTTCAAATTCATTTTCAAACTCGTTTTTCAAAACTTGCATTAACATCGTTTTCAAACTTGCATCAAATTCTTCTTTTTCAAAACTTGTTTTCAAAATCACAATCCTAAGGTGATTCTAGCATTTTCATGGTTAGGGTTGCTTTAGGAAAGTGTTACATTTAAAGTGACCAATATGATATATATTTTCAAAACATTATTGTTTTCAAAACCACTATCTTAAAGTGGTTCTAACCTTCTTATGGTTAGAATCGCTTTAGGAAAGTGAGATATTTTGTATACTTTCTAAGAACTCTCTTTTCAAATCTTTCCTTCTAAAAACCTCTCTTTCAACATACTTTCTAAAAACGCTCTCTAATCTCCTTCTTCAAATTCTTTTCCAAAATTGTTTTCCAAAAACTCCTTCCAAAAATTTATTTTCAAAACTTCCTTTTCAACTCCTTTCTAAAGCACTCTCTTCAAAATTCTTTTCCTAAAAACACTCCCTAAGTTTCCTTATTAGAAAACTCTCTCTAATCTCCTTTCCAAAATTGTTTTTCAAAAACTCCTTTCCAACAATCTCTTTTCAAAAACATCTTTCCTAGAAGCTCCTTTCCAAAAATGCTTTCCTCAAAGTTCACTCTCCAAAGACGCTCCTTACGTTTTCTTCCTAAACAACTCTTCCCAAAAATCTCTTTTTAAAAACTCCACACTAGGATTTCTTTCCAAAAACTCTCTCTTTTCAAAATTCGCTTTCTAGAAATTCCTCTCTAGGATTTCCTTTCAAAAATCTCCCTTTCTAAAAACTCATTTTCCAAAAACTCTTTTCTTAGAGTCCAAGTTAAACCTTATAGCCAACGGTTAGGAAACCTAAATTTTCCTTCCCAAAAACATGATTTCCAATCCCTTATTTTGGCCTTAAAATCTAGGTTTCCAAAACCTCTTGTTTTCTACATCAAAATTATATATATTTTCAAAAACTCTTTTCTACGTCAAATCTATAGTCTTCCCAAAACTAGGATTTCTAAAAAATCCATCTTTCCAAATTAATGTCAAATCTAATCTTCTCTTTAGGAAACCAGACCCAAATCTTCCCTTTAGGAAACTTGATCCCCTCCGTTTTTTAAAATAAAATCACACCATCTCTTTTTAGAAACAAAATCTAATCCCTTGTTTTAGGAAATAAGAATCTCAATCCTTCCTAATCTAAATCTTTCCTAATCTAGTACTTTCCTAAACCATAAGTTTCCTAAAACTTTCAAATCTCTCCTTAAACATTAAGCTTTTAAACCTTTATTAATTCCATCCCTTTTCAAATCTTAACTTTCCAAATCTAAGTTTTCAAATCTTTCTTAAACTCAAACCTTTCCTAACTTCAAGAATTTCTAAAACTCAAACACTTTCTAAGTTCTAAACTTTCCGAAATCAAAACTTTCCTAATTCGGAAACTTTCCTAAAATGAAACTTTCCTAAAATAAAACTTTCCTACATTGAAACTTTCCTAAAACGTAACTTTCCTAAATTGGACCTTTCCTAATTCGAACCCTTCCTAAATCTAATCTTTCTTTGATCTTCCCAGTGCAACATTCGAGTCAAGTCTTTCTTAATCTCGAGTCCTTTCTAAGTCCTGTCTTCCTAGGTCTAGGGTCTCTATTCTTCCATTTCAAATTCCAATCTTTTATTCTAAATTCAAATCAAATCCAAGTTCCAATTCAACTCCTTTTTCAAATCCAATCTTCTATCTTCTATCGGACTCTTATCCGAACTACGACTAACCTGATTCCTTCAAAAAGATACGTAGGCAACCCTCCTAGGTGTGGTCACAACCATTTTTCAAGCTTCTATTTTCACAAATTTCCAATTCTACAATCTTTTTCAAATCTCTAATTCCTTAATCTATTTTTCTAATTCCAAGTTTCTATTTCCAAACCTCTATTTCCAATTTCCAAAACTTTCCAATTTCAGTCTTTTCAAATCTCTTTCTAAAAACAAATCAATTTCTTTTCAAATCTATTTCCAAATTTATTTTCCAACTTTCTTTTCTTACACTTGCGTATCATGTATCATTCTTTTTCTAAAGTGGGTAGGGTTGAACATTTGTTAGTTGAAGACTCTTATAAGTGAATCTACGGTAAATAGACATGTAGGTATCACAAGGGCGAGGTAGGGTGATGGCTTAGTGCGTCTTCCCTACACGTAACCAACCTCCGAACCTTGGATCACTGTTTTCAAAGACCAAAATAGAGTTTATTTTCAAAAAGGGCTTAATTATTTTCTAAAGGTTGCCAAACAACCTGTTGTCCTAAAAACCCTCTCTTAAGGAAGTATTTTCGAAATCGTTTTCCAAAAACCCTAAGTGTAGTCTTCGAATTATGCTTAGTTTTTAAGTGACCTAACTCACCTTAATCAAGTTAGGTGGCGACTCCAAACTTTTTCCAAAAGCCCTTTATTCAAATTAATTTTCAATTCAAACCTAGTCGCATTCATTCTTCTAGGAGGATGAGTTTTAATGAGAGAGTACAGTGTTTTTCCCGCTTGTGTGTGTATTTCTCGAGTGCGAAAAATCTGGGCGCGACAACTGGAGACTTCACCACATAATCAAAGGGGCTGAACCCACGTGGTCTCCAATTAGACTAAAAAAAAGCCCCCGATACGGTGACTCTCCAATAGTCTAATCCTACACATGGATCGGGAAGTCCCTTGTTTGAAGCATGCAAAGAGGGGGGGGGAGAAGATGGGGGATTAAAATAGAAGAAAACCCAAGTGGGTTAGGAGAGAGAAGAGAGGGGGAAGATACGTAAACATAAATAAGAAGCCTACCTTGTGTCTTTTTTATTTTGCTTAGCTTTGCGTGCTTTGCTTTGCTTGTCTTACTTCGGTCTTCAATTCAATCTTCAAGAGTTTGTCTTCAATCTTTAAGGCTTCAGATTGCAACACTTCAAGTCTTCAAAGGAGGCTTTGGAGGCTAGTCTATGAGTGTATAGAAGTGTATGTGAGTGTATAAGAGGCTAGGGTTTGTGTATGGAGGCTAGGGTTTGGAAAACCTAAGGAGATTAGGGTTTAGAGAGGCTACGAGCTCTGTATATCGAAAAGTAAGGTTCTTAGACTGAGTTTGCGGACCTTTTTCATGTTGGAGGAGGCTCTGTATTTATAGAGAACAGAATCACCTAGCGCCTGTTGCAGTGTCGCCAGGGCAAATTTCCTCTAGTGGCGCCAAGCCAAAAAGTTCATTAAGTTAGCAAGCAACGTATTTTTGGAAGATTTGGGTGTCTGTACTAGTGACGACCATGCAATTTTTAGCCTGGTTTCAGTAGGAGTGACTCCGAAAAGCTCGAGAAGCATTTAAGGAACCGAGTATGGCCTAGAAGGCCGGAAAAGGGTAGGAACCCTTAGAATAGGGTCCCAGAGGTATTTGACTTGAAAAAGGATAACAAAATGTGTTGGAAGGGTTGATCGGACCATTAGGGGCAAAACGGTCAACTGGGCCAAAAAGCTGCCGGGACGGACTCAGAATGTCCCAGAAGAAGACTCGAGATTTGAAAACATTATTTAGAATGTTCCAAAAGGCTACCGGTTTGATACCCAGAGCTGGTGTGGTCGGAAAAGGCGACCGGCCCACCAGGGGTAAAATAGTCATTTTGCAACGGGTTTACCAAAACTGACTCGGAATGATTCGGAAGGATAAAGGAAGGTCAGGAATACTATAAAAAGCATTCTCGGGAGGTTACCGATTTGATACCCAGAGTCGGTGTGGTCCCCAGGGCATTCGGATGCCTAGGGGCAAAATGGTCATCTTGACTGGAAAGTCTTGACATTGGCCCGAAACTGACTAGAAGACACCTAATCATGTCAGATCGTCTTTAAGATGATCTTGGAAGGGGTGGACTTACCATTCTGAGGACTTAAGTGTGTTCTCGAGAAACGTGCCTAAAAATGGCCCTATGGGCAATTTGGTAATTTTTCGTCGAAGTGGGCTAGCAGGCATCGGTGTTGACCTGGGTTTTGAGTGTTTCCACCACTCTGACGGTGGTCTCGTGATAAATGGGTTTGTTGGCAATTCCCTATATCGACCTGCTTGTGAGTATTTTCACTATTCTGATGGTTGCAATGTTTACAAGTACTTCTGCTACTCTGACGGTTCGCTATCATTCCCGAGATTACCTGATCTCGGGAAGCTGCAAAAGGGACTTAGCGCCTGAGAAGTCAACTTTCTCAAATGGCATGTCGAAACGAACATTTCTGCATTGGCGGGCTAGCAGGCGCCAAAGGTGGACCGTTCTACCTTCTAGGGGACTTATGGTCTCATCTCGGTTGACAGGTTTAAAGGGACTTACCGTTCCAAAGAGAATTTCTTCGAAAAACATGCCGGATAGGATAGACTTTCCGTCTCAAGAAATCAACTTTCTCAAGAGAGGGATTGGAATTGGAATTGGAATTGGAAAAGGAATTGGAAAGGGGTCTTACCGTCTTCGGAAAGACGCGCCTGATGGAATTCGAAAAGGGGACTTACTGTCTTCGGGATGACGTGCCTGATTTGGAATTGGACCGAACAATGCCCCTAAGGGCATTTCGGTCATTTTGCCTCTATTTGGGCTTGGTGGGCCCGCGAAGCGATGGATAGATGGGATTAGGACTAGAATTCTAGAATATGTCCATATTGACTTGAAATCAAGTTTGAATGAACTGTAGACTGCCGAGCGGTCAAAAATGGGGTGCTTACAGCTGCCCCTCTTTTTATGTCTTCGCTTGTCAAAGATAGAAAACGATAGAGTAAGAGTCCCATGTTGATCGCGAGGCGGTTGGAGGAAAGGACTTTGGAAATTTTTCGACAACAGGGGTTCGAAAATGGATATTGGGCCCTAAAGGCCTTCAAAAACGAGTTTTGACGGGAAAAAGGGCAATGCTACCCAGAATTTGAAAACTGGCGCCACCAGCAGTGACGCCTTTGGAAAGTTTAGCTTGGCGTTTCTGCTAGTAGCGCTAGGCTTGGGATTAAAAACCAAAAAAATTCTGGTTTGAAAACTTGCAGCATTTGAAGAGTTTTTCAAAAAGTTGAGAGTGTTTGTGGGGAAACTGACTTGAACCTTGAAGGAGCACTTCTTGGAGACCACAGGTGATTGCCAGAAGGAGACCACATCGCCGGAATAAAAGATTTCGCCGGAGAACTCTAAAAAGTGAGTTTTTAAATTTTTGTTGATTTTGATGAGTAGAATTTTGTTTGAACCATGTGAATAGTAGAAATTAATGTTTTGATATGTTTTGAACATTATGGTGATGCTATTTTTGCATTTTGGTACTTGTTTGATTGAATTAGAGTGATTTTACATAATTATGTGAAGAGGGTTTTTTGTAGGAATTGGGAGTTTGTTCCTATAAGCTTGGGCATTGGGTTTTATGGCTAAATTTTTATGTCATGTGCCTTAGAAAAATGTGTTTAACAACCGTGTAAAGTTTCGTAATTTTTGAAAACTTGGTGAATTTTTTATTTTTTGAAAACTAGAAAAATACTTAGAAAATTAGAAAAATGGAAAACTTAAAAAATTCATGAAATTTTTAGAGTTTAAAATTTTGGAAAATGTAGGAATATTTTAGAAAACATTTGAAATGATTTTGAAGAATTTTAGGACATTTTTGAAAATCATTGATTTATTGGAAAAATAAAACATGTGTTTTGAAAATCTTGAAAAATTAAAAAGTGTGCGCTGGTGCTGATGTTATGTGATTGTAACGTTGTGAAGTGCACGGTTTATGTTTTGTGTTGATGTTGCGGGTGTTGTAGGGACCTTTTTTAAACAAAACTCTACCGAAATTTTTAGAAATTCAGGGAAAGAGTTGGAAAAGGTTTAGAACCAAAATCTTTTTGAAGGAAAAAGACAGAAAACTCTTGAGATTTGACTTGAAGTTAGGAAATCAAAAGGTGTAGGAAATTCGTTTTGATTTATCATTTGAAATCTTTTTATTATTATTTATTGTTTATTTTTATTATTTATTTACTTTATTTTGTTATTATTTATCTGTATGTACCGTATATTAACACCACTTACCTTGGCTTACCTTTGCAGGATGGCAGACACGGGTGATGATAATTCTGAGAGGAGACGTCGCTCAGGGAAGGCGGCTTCGACAGATTCCACCGGTGGTTCCAGTCGATCCAGAGGTAATCGACGATCTACAGGGCAGGCGCCGTCTAACCAGAGTAGTCAGGGGAGTAGGCCACCTGTCAAACCTTTTCCTTCGGTTGAACAGGCCTTCGTCGAGGAGATTGGTGTAGAGGAGGAGATACTGGGTCTGGGCGACCAGGTCACTGGCTATGGGAGAGCCTCCTCCAGACACAGGCAGACGGGTGCGGACTTGGGAGATCTGCAGGTACCGGATGTTCCACCACTCGGGGATCTTGCTTATCACCCTAGTGTATACTCCAGACAGCATTTGCCCCCCTTCGCGAGTACATACAACTTTTAGAGAGGCTGTTCATCAGGTCTTCTTGACCATGCAGCAGGCTGCTCCATCATATCGTGCCTTCTTGGTTGAGATCGCATTTGGAGCCTTTATGGGATTACAGGCTAACCGCCTGAACCGGCATTTGGTACTGGCGTTTGTTGAGCGGTGGTTTGGAGAGACCGGGACCTTCCATTTTGTCGACTTTGAGTTGGGACCCACTCCCTTGGATTGGGCGATCATCACAGGGCTTTCCTTCGTTGGCCGGCGGATCACTCTACAGTCAATCAGTTGAGACGAGGCCTGCATTCTGCTGGACTTGCCCCCTCCCGAGGGTTCTGCCTTCCCAGTCTCTTGGCTCAGTTAGGACGACCGCAGCTTTGCTGCTGAGCCATCGCCTGCCAGGCGGGATATTATGAGATGGCGACTTGTTTTGTACATCATCTTTAACTGCTTCTGTAACAACAATAAGTCTCTTGTGCCGTTTGGTTTGGTGAGTATAGTAGCTGATCTTGGGGCTTTATCGGAGCTGGATTGGGGGTCCTTCTCCTTTGGCTGCTTCCTTTGATCGATGCTGGTCCAGACTTCTTCCCGTTGGGGCAGCATGACTAGTTTTTTTGCCCTTTCTTATCTGGTGGAGTTATGAGTACTTGCCTGTGCGTCGCCCTGCAGTTGTCGAGGATAACCTTTATCCAAGTGCTTTGAGGTGGGCTCATGATCGGGTGGCCCAGCGATCGGAGATTACTGACTTTGTGACGCTACGGGTGAACCTGGAGTTACTTGAGGCGAGAGATGTGACTTGGTAGCCCTTCATTAGATCAGTTCATTATGAGACTGTACGGTACTTGGTTTTGTTGTCTCTGTCGAGGGCTACCTTTCTCAGCGATGATACTTGGGAGTCCTATCTAGGAGAGCGACACTAGCAGCAGTTTCATGAGGAGTTCCGGTCAGTAGGAGTTCCACTAGAGTATATGTTTGGGGCCTTGGTGGCGGGAGTGCCTATCCCCTATCAGGAACGGTAGCCGGGTGCCGAGTTCTTGCTTCCTTCGGATACAGATTATGCTTCGCACTTTGGGGCTCATTTTGTCGGTGCCTTCACTCGGTTTGGGGTAGTAGTCGGCGGGTACGCTGTGGGCCAGGAGGTGGTTGACTTATGGCGCCGAGCCAGAGGATATGTGCCCCAGGCTGAGTTTACTGTTGTGAGGGATCAGAGGAATCGATACCAGACAGAGCGAGATTAGTATCAGGCAGAGGTGGCTTCCTTGATGGCTCGGATAACTCAGATGGGAGGTGGCGGGGTATGTCGTCTTTTCTTTCCTTATTCTCGCTCTGCTGTTGTTTAGTTCTTTTTTCATGTGGTTGATTTCGATTCTATTTTCTCTATAGGATGCTGGTACTTCAAGTAGTTATCCGCCTCCTCCGATGTCGGGTTTCGAGGATTTCGATCCAGATGACATTGACTTTGACCTTTGATAGATGCCCCTTGTGGAGACTGTGAACTTCCTTTACCCCTATTTTTGAGATGTATTTATGTTAAACAATTTTATTTTGTAAGTTTTGTATAAAGATGTATGGATAGATAGATACATTTATGATCTTTACGACTAGGCATATGATCAGATGTATGTGGTGGATGATGATGTTATGTATCTAGTACATGAGTTGACATTTGACATTGAACTGTGTTGGTTACTTCTATTTCTACAGGGAGTTATACCCTATATATGCAAAGCTCATGCCGATTTTTTTATTTTATTTTATTTTAATTTTTTATGCACATATTAGAAATATATTAACTAATAGAATGACAAAAGGTGCTATCGAACTCAATATCTTTAGAATGGTAACTCCTTTCTTTTTGGGGGTTTAGCCTCTCCTCTGGCTCAACCTTACCTTGATTGAATGATAGCACTTTGCACCTTTCTCAACTTTTTGATCACCTCCGACTCTCTACTTCAGGGTTAGTGTACATGATTGTTGGGCTGAAACTCTCAACTCTCGGGATTTTAGCAACAGCTTTCCCAACCTTCAGCAGAGCAATAAACTGCTAGTCGTTTTAATCCGAGGAGACTTTGTTTAGGACAGTAATGTAGGCTAGGTTATGGGATTTTCGAAACGATGGGATATGTAGGCTCAAATTCAATGTTGTTTTCAACAGGGTTTAAATCCATACCATCCTTGAGTTTTTTTAGTAGGGCTAGCATCCCTCCTTAGCTTCGGCAACGTATCTAGCTCATTTAGATAAAGCAATCTGTTTTCAATCAGAGTGGACTTTAGTAGGGTTGTAATGTAGGCCATGGTTTTGCAAGAAAGGATAAAGGCTCGAACCTATTGTTTCTATTGGGTTTCTTTGTAACCTAGGATCACCTTTAAATTTTCCCCTTGCTCTTACAATACACTTCTCAAGATGAAAATGCCTCTTTTCTTTCGACCCTTCAGTATGCTTTTTGAGATAAACATAACTATTCTCTTTCGGCCTTCTTATTCTATTTTTCAAGATGGCTTAATCATGGTTTTCTTCAGGCCTTTTTCTTAGAGAATTTTTTTTTCATCTTTTTCCTTTCCTTTTATGAAACAAAAAATTCTACAAACCCCCTCTTTTTTCTCAACCTTTTTCTTTAGTACTTCAATCTAAAGGTGATCCCTAGATTGGGGTTTTCTGAAAAGAAGATGAATGGCTCAACGGGTTTGACAAGGGGTTGTTTTTTACTGTATGGGGAATGAAGAGAGGGCATCTCTTCACTTTGAACCAAATTGTTTGATTTGTAAAGCTTTTGATACTGCCCTAACATGATAGAGGTGAATACCATTCCTAGAATTTTCAACTATTGTCTGCCCCAGTATGGGGGGGATAGTCTTGGATCGAGGTTAACAAGGAAAAATTTGTTTGATGTGAGGCACTAGGGACTAAGCAAAGGGAATATAAGTATTTTTTTATTACTATATTTTTTATATGTTGAAAAATAAAAGATGGCTCCCCTTCACTTTGATAATCTGGCCACACATCGCTTAGCTTCGGAGTCTTGCAAGTGTTGCCTTTAGGTAGTTCCCTCACTTATCCTTAACCTCTCTTTCTTCGGGAAGCCAATCATTTGGTAAGTGGTTAGCTCATGCTATCATCCCTTCAAGTCAGATTATTCCATAAGATAAATCATGCCCCTTACGTAGAAAGTAGTTACCATTCACGAGAGACATATAAGATAGAAGCAGTGAATAAGAGGACTATCATTTAATTACTATTATCATTTTTTATGGAAAGCATAGAGTTCTTGAGCAGTAAGAAAATGTAGACATCGATTTAAAGACAAGAAGTAAAAGGAATAGAAAGAAAGTGGGTGAAAACACCCTTCTCTTGTACGCTTTTGATAGGATTCCTGGATTCTTTAATAGGGCTTTGGGATAATGCTTATATCAGCGTTCCATTTATGGTTGAGATCCTCAGCCAAGGGCGGACAAGTAGATGCTTCTCTTGGAGTTCCAGGTGAGTTAGCGGTGATGATGTAATTGTTAGCTTTCTTGACCGTCCTGCATTCATTTGTTTGCTCCGTAGCTTCTCTGACAAACCAGTCGGGCGACTCGTCTTCTTCTAGCCTGATAGGTCGAGCCCGAGGTTTTCTGCTCTAGCGTCCAGCTGTGGCTCTGTTTTCCTCAAGTGTACACAATGGGGGATTCTTATCATTGAGTTTGGACAACTCTTGGTTAATTTTCTGCATAGATTCATATGCGAGCTCATCTTCAGGGGTCGGCATTTTATCAGGGTTATACCATAACCAGGCATGACACTACTCCGTATCTTTGCATTCTATTTCCTCCCATCCTTGTAATATATCTCTTAGCATGCAGCAAAACAAATCTTGTTGTTACCAAACTTTGTAATGACGTTAATGGTGTGGTCTAGCGGAGGGTTCGTAGTGCCGTTCAGAGAAGTATTTGCTGGTCGTAAGCCAATAATCTTGTTATCTATCAGGTCTGGAATCTTATGCTTAAGGGTCAAACAATCTTCAGTGTCATGTCCTTAGCCGCCCGAATGATACTTACAGTTCACTGCAGATTCAAAGTAATGAGGTAGAGGATTGGGCTAGGGTCAGGCAGGTATAGGCTTCAGATATCCGGCTTCTAAGAGACCAAAATAGGCCATGGTTCGTGAACACACGAGTTTAGTAAATGTCTGCTTTTTCCCACTTGTTCGCCTAGGCCGAGGAGGTGTTGCAAATGTTTTTGATGATTGGGAATCGAGCTTTGGTGAGGTCACCACCAGGTTGATGGTTCGGGAATTGAAAGGGCTTTGGGTTTTATGTTTCAAAATGGGATAATTTTCAGTGACAGGGCCAAATGGGTTGGGATGGTATCCGTAGGAGAGATTATATAATCCATGGGTTTGGTTAGAGGTTGGTTTGGAAGGCATCCGAGCAAGGCCCTCGGCCTGGGGAGTTTGTTGGTAAGCAATGGTCGAGGCATAGTCTTGGTCTTCCTTTTTCATCCTTTTTCGTCCATCATGGATTTGGGTCTGCAAGGACTTTGCTTGCTCATGGGTTGCATGCGATAAGAGTGAAGATAGTATGCCTTCCATTTTGGTCATCCTATGTCTAACTCCTCTTGCCTCCGCTAGTAATAGAGTTAAGGTATCAAGAGTAAGTAATTCCATGGGCGTTTATTAGCTTTTGGCTTGTAAAACAGGGGGAACAAGGAGAGGTACTTGAAACCAACAAAGGAAAAGAGTCAGTGTTTTATCTTGACAAGTCTTTATGCAATGCATGCTCTAGGGTGCCCCTCTTTAGGATGGAAACTTCACATGGTCTATTGGCTCACTTTTGGAGATAGGGGATTTGCCCCTGTATGCAAATACCTTACCGTCAGCTGGGACCTTTCCTTCGTTCATGCATTTATTCACTCACTCATTCGCGGAACATAAAGAAATACATTTAACTTCGGGTTTAATATACAAAAGAATTGAAATACATTTAGACAGGGGGAGAGGGAACATGTTCCTTTGGGGGTTCCACCTATCTAATTTTACAAAGGAAACCCTAAACTACTCTCGAGTCTTTGGATTCGCCTTCGTTGGATTTGATGTTAAGGAGGTCACTGAGAGACCTTACTAATCGATTGCCCCTTGTCTTCTTGACAATCCTATCTCCGTGAGCATAGAGGGATTGGGGCCCCTCTTATGAAATGAATTGATGTGCATGCCTTGAGTCCTTAGGGTTACATGGGAACCCTTAGGGTTTAGGTAGGTTTAATGCAAGGAAGAGTGAACTAGGTGTCACTCTCGATGGGTTAATCATATGCATGAGGATGAAGTGACTTAAGTTACTTGGAACTCTTGTCTTGACATAGAATATGGAATGCATGAAAGTGGATGCATAGAGTATAAAGAAAGAGAATACAGTTGAAGTACATATGCATGTATGAGCAGTTAGATAGGCATTATAACAGTAGGAATAGAAAGGTATAAGTGAAAATAAGAGCAATCGCCCTTTCCTCCATGGTTTTGGAAAATGGTGTGCGTGTTTTAAATCCGGCAAAGGTTCGGCTATGCATGGTGTCTATATGAGCATGAGGTTGAGGGTTGACTAATGTGTCTTGAAAAGGCTCGGTCCCTGGATCTTCAAACCTAGGCCCACTCCCCGAGGTGGCGCCATGATCGGTTGGTGATCTGAGCGGGGGAACCATCAAGAGGCCATAGGCAAAGAAACTGACAGAGCATCTTGCCTACAACCAATATACCGTTCCCCCTTTCTAACTAGAAAAGTCATATCAGGGTAAAATGCAAGTATGCAGAATGTAGGTATACATGCAATGTGTGTGTGATTTTTGAAAGCGAAGAAAAGAGCCCAACAACTCTCATTCATCCTGTTCATCACATTCAGGTATGGCAGTTAAAATTTAAGCAAAAAGTGTACCTACAAAACAAAGATGCAAGAGTTAGTACGTGGATGGCAAACTTAATATAAGATAATACGAATAAATGAATTTTTTTTTGTTTGAAAACAATTTTGAAAATTTAAAGTAAATAGGATTGCACAAGTTAATTGAAGACTTTACATGGGTAAAGGATAAAAAGACATGACTACGGCCTAACCCTCTAAGTGTTCCCAGTGCAGTCGCCAGCTGTCGCGACTAGAGTTTTTGCACTCGAGGATACACACACAAGTGGGAAAAACAATGTACTCTCTCGTTAGAACTCACCCTCCTAGAAGAATGAGTGTGACTAATGGGCTTTTGAAAAACATCTACAGTCGCCACCTAACTTAATTAAGGTGAGTTAGGTCACCTAAAAACTAAGCACAATCCGAAGACTACACTTAGGGTTTTTGAAAACGATTTTGAAAATATCTCCTTAAGATAGGGTTTTTAGGAAAACAGGTTGTTTGGCAACCTTTAGAAAATAATTAAGCCTTTTTTGAAAATAAACTCCATTTTGGTCTTTTGAAAATAGTGATTTAGGTTCGGAGGTTGGTTACGTGTAGGGAAGATACACTAAGCCATCACCCTACCCCGCCCTTGCAGTACCTATATGTCTATCAACTCTCGATTCACCTATGAGAGTCTTCAACTAACAAATGTTCAATCCTATCCACTTTAGAAAAAAAATGTTTAAAAAGAATGATGCATGATATGCAAGTGTAAGAAAAGAGAGTTGAAAAATAGATTTGAAAAGAAATTGATTTGTTTTTAGAAAGAGATTTGAAAAGATTGAAATTGGAAAGTTTTGAAAATTGAAAATAGAGATTTGGAAATAGAAACTTGGAATTAGAAAAATAGATTAAGGAATTGGAGATTTGAAAAAGGTTGTGGAAATAGAAGCTTGAAAAAAGTTGCGACCGCACCCAGGATGGTTGCCTACGTATCCTTTTGGAGGAATCAGGTCAGTGGTAGTTCGGACAAGAGTCCAATAGAAAATAGAAGATTGGATTTGAAAAAGAGTTTAATTAGAAAAAGGAGTTTGATTTGAATTTAGAATAGAGGATTGGAAATTGGAATGGAAGAATAGAGACCCTAGACCTAGGAAGATAGGACTTAGAAAGGACTCAAGATTAAGAAAGACTTGACTCGAATGTTGGACTGGGAAGATCGAAGAAAGATTAGATTTAGGAAGGGTTTGAATTAGGAAAGGTCCGATTTAGGAAAGTTTCAAAATAAGAAAGTGTCATTTTTGAAAAGTTTTGTTTTAGGAAAGTTTCAATTTAGAAAAGTGTTATTTTAGGAAAGTTTCATTTTAGGAAAGTTTTCGAATTAAGAAAGTTTTGAAATTAGGAAAGGCTTCGTTTTAAGAAAGTATTGAATTTTGAAAGTTTTGAATTTAGAATGTTTTGAAATTGGGAAGTTTTAAAAGTTGGAAAGTTTAGAATTTAGAAAGTTTCGAATTTAGAAAGTTTTAGATTTGGAAAGATTTGAAGTTTAGGAAAGTTTAGAATTTTAGAAAGATTCAAAATTTGAGTTTTAGAAATTCTTGAAATTAGGAAAGGTTTTGAGTTTAAGAAGGGTTTGAAAACTTAGATTTGGAAAGGTTGGAATTAAGAAAGGCTTGAATTAGGAAAGATTTGAAAGCTTAAAGTTTGGAAACCTAAGGTTTCAGAAGGTATGAGATTAGGAAAGGTTTAGACTAAGAAGGATTGAGATTTCTATTTCTTAAAATAAGGGATTGGATTTTGTTTCTAAAAAGAGATGGTGTAATTTTGTTTCCAAAAATGGAGGATGGGATCTAGTTTCCTAAAGGGAAGATTTGGGTTTGGTTTCCTAAAAGGAAGATTGGATTTGACATGAATTTGGAAATATGGAGTTTTTAGAAATCCTAGTTTTGGGAAGACTATAGTTTTAACGTAGAAAAGAGGTTTTGGAAATATATAGAATTTTGATGTAAAAAACAAGAGGTTTTGGAAACTTAGATTTTGAGGGTAAAATAAGGGGTTGGAAATCATGCTTTTGCGAAGGAAAATTAGGGTTTCTTAACCGTTAGCTATAAGGTTTAACTTGGACTCTAAGGAAAGAGTTTTTGGAAAGTGAGTTTTTAGAAAGGGAGATTTTTGGAAGGAAATTCTAGAGAGGAAATTCTAGAAAGTGAATTTTGAAAAGAGAGAGTTTTTGGAAAGAAATTCTAATGAGGAGTTTTTAGAAAGTGAATTTGGGATGAGTTTTAAAAAGAAGACTTTGGAAGAAGCTTTTAGGAAAGAGTTTTTAGGAAAGAGATTTAGAGAGAGAGTTTTCTAAGAAGGAAACTTAGGGAGTTTTTTAGGAAAGGAATTTTAAAGGGAGTGTTTTGGGAAGGAGTTAAAAAGGAAGTTTTGAAAATAGATTTTTGAAGGGAGTTTTTAGAAAGTATGTTGAAAGAGAGGTTTTAAGAAGGAGAGATTTAAAAAGAGAGCTTTTAGAAAATATACAAAATATCTTACATTCCTACAGCGATTCTAACTATAAGAAGGTTAGAACCACTATAAGATAGTGGTTTTGAAAACAACAATGTTTTAAAAATATGGACCATATTAGTCACTTTAAATGTAATACTTTCCTAAAGCAACCCTAGCTATGGAAAAGCTAGAATCACCTTAGGATTGTGGTTTTGAAAACAAGCTTTAAAAAAAAAAAGAAGATTTTGATGCAAGTTTAAAAACGATGTTAATGTAAGCTTTTTAAAGCGAGTTTGATGCAAGCTTTTGAAAACGAGTTTGATGCTTTGAAGGAATGCAAGATCATGATATGCACAATGCAAAGAGGGTCGTGAACATACAAGGTTAAGGCTTCACCACATAATCAAGGGGGCCGAAGCCACGTGGTTTCCGGTTAGACTAAAAGAAAGCCCCCGACACGGTGACTCTCCAATAGCATAATCCTACACATGGTTCAGGAATTCCCTTGTTTCAAGCATGCAAGGAAGGGGGGCGGGGAAGAAGATGGAGGATTAAAATAGAAGAAAACCTAAGTGGGTTAGGAGAGAGAAAAGAGGGGGGAAGATGCGTAAACGTAAATAAGAAGCCTACCTTGTGTCTTCTTTATTTTGCTTAGCTTTGCACGCTTTGCTTTGCTTACTTCTCTTCGGTCTTCATTTCAATCTTCAAGAGTTTGTCTTCGATCTTCAAAGCTTCATAGTTGCAGCAATCCAAATCTTCAATGGAGACTTTGGAGGCTAGTGTATGAGTATATGAGAGTGTATGAGTGTATTGGAGGCTAAGGTTTGGGAAAACCTAAGGAGATTAGGGTTTAGAGAGGCTACGAGCTCTGTATGTCGAATAATAGGGTTTTTAGATTGAATTGGCGGACCTCTTTCACGCAGGAGGAGGCTCTGTATTTATAGAGAACAGAATCACCTGGCACCTGTTGCAGTGGCGCTAGGGCAAATTTCCTCTTGGTGCCACTAGGAGTGGCGCCAACAACTTAGGAAAGTTCATTAAGTTAGCAAGCAACGTATTTTTGGAAGATTTGAGCGCCTGTACTAGTGACTACCACACAATTTTTAGCCTAGCTTCACTAGGAGTGACTCCGGAAAGCCCAGGAAGCATTTAAGGGACCAGGAATGGCCCAGAAGGCTGGAAAAGGGTAGGAACCTGTCGCGCCCAGATTTTTTGCACTCGAGGAATACTCACACAAACGGAAAAAATGCTGTACTCTCTCGTTAGAACTCACCCTCCTAAAAGAATGACTACGACTAGGTTTGAATTGAAAATTGGTTTGAATAAAGGGCTTTTGAAAAAGATTCGGAGTCGCCACCTAACTTGATTAAGGTGAGTTAGGTCACCTAAAAACAAAGAATAATCCGAAGACTACACTTAGGGTTTTTGGAAAATGATTTTGAAGACATCTCCTCAAGAGAGGGTTTTTAGAAAAACAGGTTGTTTGGCAACCTTTGGAAAAAATTTAGCCCTTTTTTGAAAAATAACTCATTTTTTGGTCTTTAAAAATAGTGATCTAGGTTCGGAGGTTGGTTACGTGTAGGGAAGACGCACTAAGCCATCACCCTACCCTACCCTTTCGGTACCTACATGTCAATCTACCCTAGATTCACCTATAAGAGTCTTGAACTAACTATAGTTCAATCCTATTTACTTTGAAAAAGATGTTTAAAAAGAAACTAACATGATGCATGATATGCATGTGTAAGAAAAGAGAATTGAAAAATAGATTTGGGAAGAGATTGATTTGATTTGAAATTGGAAAGTTTGAGAAATTAGAAATAGAAATTTGAAAATAGAATTTTAAAATTGGAATTTTGAAAATAGAATGGAAATTTGAAAAGATTGTGAAATTTGAGATTTGAAAAATGTGGAGGAATTTGAAATTTGAAAGAAATTGTGACTGCACCAATAAGGGTTGCCTACGTATCCTTTTGGAGGAATCAGGTCAGCCGTAGTTTGGACAAGAGTCCGATTGAGAAGAAATCGATTTGGAAGAAAGATATTGAATTGGAAATTGAATTTGATTTGAAATTAGAAGAAGAGATTAGAAATTGAAATTGAGAAGATTGGACTTTGATTTGAAAAGATAGATTTGGACTTGTTTTGGAAAGAGAAGGTTTAAGAAACCTAGACTTAGGAAAGAAAGGACTTGAGATTAAGAAAGATTGGACTCAAATGTTGGACTCGGAAGATTGGAGAAAGATTGGATTTAGGAAAGGTTCGAATTTGGAAAGTTTCATTTTGGAAAGTTTTATTTTTGGAAAGTTTTCGAATTGGAAAGTTTGGAATTTAAGAAAGTTTCAACTTAGGAAAGTCTTGAATTAGGAAAGTTTCGACTTAGGGAAGTTTTGAAAATTGGAATGTTTAGAAAACAAGGAAGGTTTGAAAATAGGAAAGTTTTAAAATTGGAGAGTTTTGTTTTAAGAAAGGTTTTGAAATAGAAAAGTTTTGAAAGTTGGAAAGTTTAGAATTTGGAATGTTTTGAAATAGGGAAGTTTTGAATTTGGAATAATTTGAAATTTAGAAAGTTTTAAAGTTTTAGAAAATCTTGAGATTAAGAAAGGTTTGAGTTTAGGAAAAGTTCGAAAACTTGGACTTGGAAAGTTAAGATTTAGAAAGTGATAGAATTAGGAAAGGGCTGATTCAAGAAAGATATGGAAGTTGAAAGCCTAAAGAAAGATTTGAAAATTTTGGAAAACTTATGGTTTTAGGAAGGTAGGAAATTAGGAAAGAGTTGAATTAGGAAAGATTTGAATTTTGAAACTTAAGGAAAGATTTAAAGTTTAGGTTTAGGAAACTTAAGACTAAGGAAAGTGAAAGATTAGGAAGGATTTGAGTTAGGAAAAAGTTGGATTAGGAAAGGATTGGATTTTGTTTCTAGAAGGAGAAGGTTGGATTTTGTTTCCAAAAACGGAGGATTAGATTTGGTTTCCTAAAGGGAAGATTTGATTTGGTTTCCTAAAGGGAAGATAGGATTTGGCAAGGATTTGGAAAGGGAGATTCCAGAAACCCTAGATTTGAAAGTGTAAAATTTTAGCGTAGAAAAGAGATTTCGGGAATTGTGTATAGTTTGGATATAGAAAACAAAAGGTTTTGGAAACCTAAGTTTGGGGTAAAGTTTGAAAATCATGTTTTTGGAAAGAAAATTAGGGTTTCTTAATTGTGGGTTCTAGGGCTTGACTTGGGCTCTAAGGAAAGAGGATTTTTGAAAAGTGTATTTTTGGAAACGAAGGTTTTCTAGAAGGGAATCCTAAGGAGGAGTTTCTAGAGGGAAGAGTTTTTGGAAAGTAAATTCGAAGAGAGAGATTTTGGAAAGAGATTTTTAAAGAAAAGGAGTTTTTGGAAAGTGTGTTTTTAGAAACGAAGATTTTAGAAGGAAATCCTAGAGGGGAATTTCTAGAAGGAAAATTTTGGGGAGAGTTTTTGAAAAGATTTTTGGGGAGAATTTTTCTAGAAAAGAGACCTAGGGAACGTTTTTAGAAAGTGGATTTTGGGGAGAGGATTTTGGAAAGGAGTTGAAAAAGGAGGTTTTGAAAAATAAATTTTTGGAAAGAGTTTTTAGAAAACAACTTTGGAAAGAGGAACTTTTGGAAAGCATGTTGGAAAAAAGATTTTTAGGAGGAGGGATTTGGAAAAAGAGTTTTTAGAAGGTATAAAAACGTCTCACTTCCCTAACGCGATTCTAGCCATAAGAAGGCTAGAACCACTTTAAGAAAGTGGTTGTGGAAAACAATAAGATTTGAAAATATAGACTATAAAAGTCACTTTTAATGTAACACTTTTCTAAAGCAATCCTAGCCATGGAAGAGCTAGAATCACCCTAGGATTGTGATTTTGAAAGCACGTTTTGAAAAATAGATTTTGATGCAATTTTGGAAACAAGTTTGAAAACGATTTTGAAAACGAGTTTGAAAACGAATTTTGGAAGATGCAAGATCATGATATGCACAATGCAATTTGGGGGTCGTGAACATACAAGGCTAAGGCTTCACCACATAATCAAGGGGGCCGAACCCACGTGGTCTTTGGTTAGACTAGAAGAAAGCCCCCGACATGGTGACTCTCCAATAGCCCAATCCTACACATGGACCGGGAATTCCCTTGTTTCAAGCATGCAAAGAAAGGGGGGGAAAGAGATGGGGGATTAAAATAGAGAAAACCCAAGTGGGTTAGGAGAGAGAAGAGAGAGGGGGGAAGTGCGGAAATTTAAATAGGGAGCCTACTGTATGTCTTGTTTATTTTGCACGCTTTGCTTGTCTTTGATCTTCGGTCTTCGTCTTGATCTTCGTCTTCAATCTTCAAGAGTTATCTTCAAGCTTTAGATGGCAGCTCTTCAAGTCTTTGAAGAAGGGTTGAAAGTTAGTGTATGAGTGTATGGGGGTGTGCATGAGTGTATAGGAGGCTAGGGTTTGTGTAGGGTGGCTAGGGTTTGGAAAACCTAGGGAAGCTAGGGTTTTGGAGGTGCTCGAGCTCTGTATATCGAATTATATGATTTTTAGGTTGAGTTTGCAGATCCTTTAAATGTTGGAAGAGGCTCTGTATTTATAGAAGGAGGAATACACTAGCGCCTGTTGCAGTGGCGCCAGGCCAAAATTCCTTCTGGCGCCACTCCTTCTGGCGCCACTAGGAGTGGCGCCAAACAATTAGGAAACTATTAAGGTTAGCAAGCAACGTATCTTTGACTAGATTTGGGCGCCTGTACTAGTGACTACCATGCAATTTTTAGCCTGGCTTCACTAAGAGTGACTTCAGAAAGTCCGAGAAGGAGTTTGGAAGACCGGGAATGACCCAGAAGGCCGAAAAAAAGCAAGAACACTTAGAATAGTGTCCTAGAGGTATTTGACTTCAAAAATGAGAATAGGATGTGTCAGAAGGGTGGACCGGGCCTTTAGGGGCAAAATGGTCAATCGGACCGGGAAACTGCCAGGACAAACTCAGACTGTCCTGGAAGAAGACTTGGGATCTGGAAACATTATTCAGAATGTTCCCAATGGTTTCCGGTTTGATACCCAGAGCCGGTGTGGTCGGAAAAGGAGACCGGCCCACCAGGGGCAAAACGGTCATTTTGTATCGAGTTCGCCGGAACTGACTCGGAATGGTCCGAAAAGATAAAGGGAGGTAGAGAATACTATAAATAGTAGTCTCAGGGGGTTACCGGTTTGATACCCAGAGTCGGTGTGGTCGGAAAAGGAGACCGGCTCACTAGGGGCAAAACGGTCATTTTGTACCGGGTTGGCCGGAACTGACTTGGAATGATTCGGAAAGGTAGATGAGGACTGAGAATACTATAAGAAGTATTCTCAGAGGGTTATTGGTTTGATACCCAGAGCCGGTGTGGTTCCCAGGGTGTTCGGATGCCTAGGGGCAAAATGGTCATCTTGACCGGAAAGTCTCGGAAAAGGTCCAAGGGGTAGTTTCGTCATTTTTTTCACCGAAGTGGGCTAACAGACACTGGTGTTGACCTGGGTTTTGAGTGTTTCCGTCACTCTGACGGCGGTCGTCGTGACACAGGGGTTTGTTGGCAATTCCCTATATCGACCTATTTGTGAGTATTTCCGCTACTCTAACGGCTTTATGAGTATTTTCGCTACTCGGACTGTCTCGAGGAATAAACTGTCTCGAGAGAGGGATTGGAAGGGGGACTTACTGTCTTCAAAAAGACATGCTTGGATTGGAACCGTCTCGAGGAATAAACTGTCTCGAGAGAGGGATTGGAAAGAGGACTTACTGTCTTCGAAAAGACGTGTCTGGATTGGAACCGTCTCGAGGAATAAACTGTCTCGAGAGAGGGGTTGGAAAGGGGTCTTACCGTCTCCGAAAAGACGTGCCTGGATTGGAACCGTCTCGAGGAATAAACTGTCTCGAGAGAGAGGTTGGAAAGGGGACTTACCGTCTTCGAAGAGACGTGACTGGATTGGAACCGTCTCGAGGAATAAACTGTCTCAAGAGAGGGGCGGGAAAAAGGGCAAAACTGCCCAGATTTTGCAACTGGAGCCACTAGCAGTGGTGCCTTTGGGAAAAAGGACTGGCGCCTCTACTAGTGGCGCCAGGCTTAAAGTTAAAACTAGAAAATTTCTGGTTCGAACAGCCGCGGCACTTTGGAAAAATTTCTTCAAATCCGAGAAGTTCTGCGTGAGACTTGACTTGAACCTTGAAGGGACACCTCTTGGAGACCATGGGTGATTGCCGGAATGAGACCAAGTCGCCGAAAAAGTCGCCGGAGGAGAAGATTTTGCCGGAGAACTTCCAAAGAGTGAGTTTTCAAATTTTGTTGATTTTGATGCGTAGAACTTCGTTTGAATCATGTGAATAGTGGAAATTGATGTTTTGTTATGCTTTGAACACTTTGGTGATGTTGTTTTTGCATTTTGATGATTCTTTGATTGAATTTGAGTGATTATATGCGAATATGTGAAGGGGGTTTTCTGCAAGAATAGGAAATTTGTTCCTATAGGCATGGGTATTGGGTTTTCTAGCTATGTTTTTGTGCAATGTGCCTTAAAAAAATATGTTTAACAACCGTATGAAGTTTCGTGATTTTTTGAAAACTCGGTGAATTTTTTATTTTTTAAAAAACAGGAAAATACTTAGAAAATTTAGAAAAATGGAAAAACTCAAGAAATTGATGAAATTTTTAAAGTTTGAAATTTGAAAAAGATTGGAATATTTTAGAAAACATTTGGGGTGATTTTGAAAAATTTAAGACATTTTTTGAAAACAATGGATTTATTGGAAAAAATAAAACATGTGTTTGAAAATTTTGAAAGATTGAAAAGTGCGCACGGGTGCCATTGTCATGTGATTGTTGCGTTGGAAAGTGCACATTTCATATTTTGTGTTGATGTCATGGGTGTTGTATGGGCCATTTTTAAACGGAACTCTGTCGGAATTTTTAGAAATTAGGGGAAGAGTTAGAAAAAGTTTTTAGAAATGAAATCTTTTTGAAGGAAAAAGACAGAAAACCCTTGAGATGTGATTTGAAAATTAGAAAATCAAGATGTGTAGAAATTTTGTTTTTGATTTGTTATTCGAAATCCTTCATTTGTTTTGCTTGTGTTAATCGTTTATTTTATTTTACTATTATTTGAATTGCATGCATGGTTTGTTGACATCTCTTACCTTGGCTTACTTTTCCAGGATGGCAGACACGGGTGATGACAGTTCTGAGAGGAGACGCTGCTCGGGGAAGGCGGCCCGGACAGATTCTACTGGCGGCTCTAGTCGACCTTGAGGTAGTCGACGATCTACCGGACGATCTTCATCCAGTCAAAGTGGGCAGGGGAGTAGGCTACCTGTCGACCCTTTTCCTCCGGTTGAGCAGGCTTTTGCTGAGGAGATTGATGCTAAGGAGGAGGTACCGGGCCTTGGGGATCAGGTGACCGGTTATGGGAGAGCTTCTTCAAGGCATAGGCAGACGGACGATGACTTGGGAGATCTGCAGATACCGGATGTCCCACCACTTGGGGATCTTGCTTGTCACCCCAGTGTGTATTCTAGACAGCACTTACCGCTTCCGCGAGTACATACAGCTTTCAGAGGGGTTGTTCATCAGGTTTTTGTGACCATGCAGCGGGCTGCCCATCATATCGTGCCTTCTTGGCAGAGATCGGATTTGGCACTTTCATGGGATTACAGGCTAACCGCCTGAACCGGCATTTAGTACTGGCGCTTGTTGAGAGGTGGTTCGGGGAGACTGAGACCTTCCATTTTGTCGGTTTCGAGTTAGGTCCTACTCCTTTGGATTGGGCGATTATTACAGGGCTCTCTTTTGTCGGCCGGCGGATTACCCTGCATCCAGTTAGTAGGGACGAGGCCTGTTTACTGTTAGACTTGCCTCCTTCTGAGCGTTCTTCCTTCCCAGTCTCGTGGATCAGTTAGGATGACCGCACTTTTGCTTCTGAGCCATCGCCTGCCATGCGGGATATAATGAGACGGCGACTTGTGTTGTATATTATCTTTAGCTGCTTCTGCAACAACAACAAGTCACTCGTGCCGTGTCGTTTGGTGAGTATAGTAGCTGATCATCTGAGCTGGACTGGGGGTCCTTCTCCTTTGGCTGCTTCCTTCGGTTGATGCGGATTCGGACTTCTTCTTGTTGGGGTAACATGACTAGCTTCTGGCCTTTCCTCGTCTGGTGGAGCTACGAGTACCTTCCTGTTCATTGCCCTGCAGTTGTTGAGGATGATCTCTATCCTCCCGCTTTGAGGTGGGCTCGTGACCGAGTAGCCCAGCGATCGGAGATTACTGACTTTGTGACGCTCCGGGCTAACCTGGAGCTGATTGAGGCGAGGGATGTGACCTGGCGGCCCTTCATTGGATCAGTCCATTATGAGACAGTCCAGTACTTGGTCCCATTGTCCCTGTTAAAAGTTGCTTTTCTCAGTGATGACACTTGGGAGTCCTATCTTGGAGAGTGTCACTGGCGGTAGTTTCATGAGGAGTTTTGATCAGCAGGAGCTCCACCAGAGTATATGTTTGGGGCCTTGGTGGCGGGAGTGCCTATCCCTTATCAGGAGCGTCAAGCAGGTGCCGAGTTCTTGCTTCCTCTAGATATAGATTATGCTGCGCACTTTGGGGCTTATTCGGTCGGTGCCTTCACTCGGTTTGAGGTGGTGGTCGGCGGGTACACTGTTGGCTAGGAGGTGGTTGACTTGTGGCACCGTGCTGGAGGATATGTGCCCTAGGCTGAGTTTACTGCTGTGAGAGACCAGAGAGACCAGTACCAGATGGAGCGAGATCAGTATCAGGCCGAGGTAGCTTCCCTAACAGCTCGGTTATCTCAGATGGGCGGTGGGGGGGTGTGTTATTATTTCTTTGCTTCTTCTTGCTCTGCTGTTGCTTAGTTTCTTTTATATGCAGCTGATTTCGGTTTTATCTTCCCTGTAGGATGGTGGTGCTTCGAGTAGTTATCCCCCTCCTCCGATGCCGGGTTTCGAGGATTTTGATCCAGATGATATTGACTTCGACCTATGATAGATGCCCCTTATAGAGATTCTGATCCTTTTTGCCCCTTGTTCCTAAGATGTATTGATGTTAGATAGTTTTATTCTGCAAGTTTTTTTATAAGGATGAATATTTATAGTACTCAGATATATGGATAGACAGATATATTTATGATCTTTGTAGCTAGGTATATGTATGACTGTCGCACCCAGATTTTTCGTACTCGAGGAATACTCACACAAGCGGGAAAAATGCTGTACTCTCTCGTTAGAACTCACCCTCCTAAAAGAATGAGTGCGACTAAGTTTGAATTGAAAATGGATTTGAAATAAAGGGTTTTTGAAAAAGATTTGGAGTCGCCACCTAACTTGATTAAGGTGAGTTAGGTCACCTAAAAACTAAGAATAATCCAAAGACTACACTTAGGGTTTTTGGAAAAAGGTTTTTGAAAATACCACCTCTAGAGAGGGTTTTTAAGAAAACAGGTTGTTTGGCAACCTTTGGAAAATATTTAGCCCTTTTAAGAAAAATAACTCATTTTTGGTCTTTCGAAAACAGTGATCCTAGGTTCGGAGGTTGGTTACGTGTAGGGAAGATGCACTAAGCCATCACCCTACCCCGCCTTTTTGGTACCTACATGTCAATCTACCCTAGATTCACCTATGAGAGTCTTCAACTAACTATAGTTCAATCCTATTCACTTTAGAAAAACAATGTTTATAAATTATCATGATGCATGATATGCAAGTGCAAGTTAAGAGAATTGAAAAATAGATTTGGAAAGAGATTGATTTGAAATTGATTTGATTTGAAAATAGATTTGAAGAGATGGAATTGAAATTGGAAAGTTTGAAAATTGAAAGTAGAAATTTGAAAATAGAAATTTTGAAATTGGAAGTTTGAAAATAGATTGGAATTTGAGACTTGAAAAATGTGGAGACCGCACCCATGAGGGTGGAATTAAAAGTTTGAAAAGCGTTGTGACCGCACCTATGAAGGTTGCCTACGTATTCTTTTGGAGGAATCAGGTCAGTCGTAGTTCGGACCGGAGTCCGATTGAAAATAGAAGAGTTGATTTGAAAAAGAGATTGAATTGGAAATTGAAGTTGATTTGAAATTAGAAGAGGAGA
Organism: Euryodendron excelsum; assembly: GCA_033060915.1. Taxonomy (NCBI): domain Eukaryota; kingdom Viridiplantae; phylum Streptophyta; class Magnoliopsida; order Ericales; family Pentaphylacaceae; genus Euryodendron; species Euryodendron excelsum. The sequence goes on along the minus strand of CM065381.1, from coordinate 31,976,714 downwards.
TTGGAAATTGAAATTGAAAAGATTGGACTTACTTTGGAAAGATTGATTTTAGAAAGACTTGGTTTTAGGAAACCTAGACTTAGGAAAGATGAGACTTAGGAAAGACTCGAGAGTTTAAGAAAGATTAGATTTAGGAAAGGTTCAAATTCGGAAAGGTCCAATTTAGGAAAGTTCCGAATTAGGAAAGTTTCATTTTTGGAAAGAGTTGAAATTAGGAAAGTTTGGAGTTTAAGAAAGTTTCAACTTAGGAAAGTTTTGGATTAAGAAAGTTTCGGATTTAGAAAGTTTTCGAAATAGGAAAGGTTTTCAAATTAGGAAAGTTCCCAAATTAGGAAAGTTTTGAAATAGAGAGGTTTTGAAAATTGGAATGTTTGGAAAATAAGGAAGCTTTGAAAATAGGGAAGTTTTGAAAAAAGGTTTTGAAATAGGAAAGTACTGGGTTTAGAAATGTTTTGAATTAGGAAAGTTTCAACTTAAGAAAGTTTTGAGTTAAGAGAGTTTTGAAGTTTTAGGAAGGTTTAGAGTTTAGAAAGATTTGAAATTGGAAAGATTTGAAATTTAGAAAGTTTAGGATTTAGAAAGTTTTAGAGTTTTAGAAAATCTCGAGATTTAGGAAAAGTTTGAATTTATGAAAAGTTTGAAAACTTAGGTTTGAAAAGTTAAGATTTGAAAAGAGGGTAGAATTAGGAAAGGGTTGAATTAGGAAAGATTTGAAAGATTTTTATATTCACGTTTTGGAAACTTAAGATTTAGGAGAGTGAAAGTTTAGGAAGGATTTGAATTAGGAAAGAGTTGGATTAGGAACGGATTGGATTTGGTTTCTAAAAGAGAAAATTTGATTTCGTTTCCAAAAACGGAGGATTGGATTTGGTTTCCTAAATGGGAATATTTGATTCGATTTCCTAAAGGGAAGATAGGATTTGGCAAGAATTTGAAAAGGGAGATTCTAGAAACCCAAGATTTGAAAGTGTAGAATTTTAACGTAGAAAAGAGGTTTTGGAAACATGTATAGTTTGGATGTGAAAACAAGAGGTTTTGGAAACCTAGGCTTGGAGCAAAGTTTGAAAACCATGTTTTTGGGAAGAAGATTAGGGTTTCCTAATTGTGGGTTCTAGAGCTTGACTTGGACTTTAAGAAAAGAGGATTTTTGGAAAGTGCATTTTTGGAAACGAAGGTTTTCTAGAAGGGAATCCTAGGGAAGAGTTTTTGGAAAGTGAATTTGAAGATAGAGTTTTTGAAAAAAGATTTTAAAGAGAAGGAATTTTTGGAAAGCGCGTTTTTAGAAACCAAAGTTTTGGAAGGAAATCCTAGAGAGGAGTTTCTAGAGGAAATATTTTGGAAAGAGAGTCTTTGGAAACGAAGATTTTGGAAAGTGTAAAAACGTCTCACTGTCCTAAAGCAATTCTAACCATAAGAGGGCTAGAAGCACTTTAAGAAAGTGGTTTTGAAAACAAGGAGATTTGAAAATATGGACCGCATCGGTCCTTTTAAATGTAAAACTTTCCTAAAGCGACCTTAGCCATGGAAAAGCTAGAATCACCCTAGGATTGTGATTTTGAAAACAAGTTTTGAAAAAGGAGATTTTGATGCAATTTTGAAAACGAGTTTGAAAACGATTTTGAAAACAACTTTGAAAACAATTTTTGGAAGATGCAAGATCATGATATGCACAATGCAATTTTGGGGTCGTGAACATACAAGGCTAAGGCTTCATCACATAATCAAGGGGGCCGAACCCACGTGGTCTCTAGTTAGACTAGAAGAAAGCCCCCGACACGATGACTCTCCAATAGTCTAATCCTACACATAGACCGGGAGTTCCCTTGTTTCAAGCATGCAAAGAAAGGGGGGAAAGAGATGGGGGATTAAAATAGAGAAAACCCAAGTGGGTTAGGAGAGAGAAGAGAGAGGGGGGAAGTGCGAAAATTTGAATAGGGAGCCTACCGTATGTCTTGTTATTTTGCGCACCTTGCTTTCTTTGGTCTTCGTCTTGATCTTCGTCTTCGATCTTCAAGAGTTGTCTTCAAGCTTTATGTTGTAGGTCTTCAAGTCATCAAAAGAGGGTTGAAGGCTAGTGTATGAGTGTATGGGGGTGTGTATGAGTGTATGGGAGGCTAGGGTTTAGTGTGTGGTGGCTAGGGTTTTGGAGGTGCTCGAGCTCTGTATATTGAATTATATGATTTTTAGGTTGAATTTGCGGACCCTTAAAGCGCTGGAAGAGGCCCTGTATTTATAGAGGTTAGACAACACTGGCGCCTGTTGCAGTGGCGCCAGGCCAAAGTTTACATTGGCGCCACTAGGAGTGGCACTAGGCCATTTTTTGGCTTGGCGCCACTACTAGTGGCGCCAGCCATTTAGGAAATGTTTAAGGTTGGTGTCGCGCCTAGATTTTTCGCACTCGAGGAATACTCACACAAGCGGAAAAAATGTTGTACTCTCTCGTTAGAACTCACCCTCCTAAAAGAATGAGTGCGACTAGGTTTGAATTAAAAAATTGATTTGAATAAAGGGCTTTTGAAAAAGATTTGGAGTCGCCACCTAACTTAATTAAGGTGAGTTAGGTCACCTAAAAACTAAGCATAATCCGAAAACTACACTTAGGGTTTTTTGAAAAATAGGTTTTGAAAATATCTTCTCAAGAGAGGGTTTTTAAGAAAACAGATTGTTTGGCATCCTTTGGAAAACATTTAGCCCTTTTTGAAAAATAACTCCGTTTTGGTCTTTGAAAACAGTGATCCTAGGTTCGGAGGTTGGTTACGTGTAGGGAAGACACACTAAGCTATCACCCTACCCCACCCTTTCGGTACCTACATGTCAATCTACCCTAGATTCACCTATGAGAGTCTTTAATTAACATATGTTCAATCCTATTCACTTTGAAAAACAATGCTTAAAAAATATGATGCATGATATGCAAGTGCAATAGAAGAGAATTAATTTAGAAAATAGATTGGAAAAAAGATTTGATTTGATTTGATTTGAAAATAGATTTGAAGAGATGGAATTGAAATTGGAAAGTTTGAAAATTTAGAAATAGAAATTTTGAAATTGGAATTTTGAAGATAGATTGGAATTTGGGATTTGAAAAAATGTAGAAACCGCACCCATGAGGGTGAAATTGAAAGTTTGAAAAGTGTTGTGACCGCACCTATGAAGGTTGCCTACGTATCCCTTTGGGGGAATCAGGTCAGTCGTAGTTCGGACAAGAGTCCGATTGAAAATAGAATGTTTGATTTGAAATTAGAAGAGGAGATTGGAAATTGAAATTGAGAAGATTGGACTAGCTTTGGAAAGATGGATTTTGGAAAGACTTGGTTTTGGAAAGATGGAGATTTAAGAAACCTAGACTTAGGAAAGGTTTGACTCGACTTGGAAGGTTTAGGAGATTAGGAAAGGTTGGATTTAGGAAATGTTTGAATTAGGAAAAGTTCGATTTAGGAAAGTTTTGGAATTAGGAAAGTTTCAACTTAGGAAAGCTTTGAATTTGGAATGTTTCAACTTTAGGAAAGTTTTGAATTAAGAAAGTTTCGAATTTAGAAAGTTTTCAAAATAGGAAAGGTTTTCAAATTAGGAAAGTTCCCAAATTAGGAAAGTTTTGAAATAGGGAAGTTTTGAAAATTGAAAAGTTTAGAATTTGGAAAGGTTTGAAAAAGGAAAGTTTTGAAAATTGGAAAGTTTTAGAGTTTAAGTTTTAGAAAATCTTGAAATTAGTAAAGGTTAAGTTTAGGAAAGATTTGAAAACTTGGATTTTAAAAGTTAAGGTTTGAAAAGAAGATAGAATTAGGAAAGGGTCGAATTAGGAAAGATTTGAAAGTTGAATTTTAAAATTTAGGAAAGATTTTTATGTTCAACTTTTGGAAACTTAAGGTTTAGGAAAGTGGAAGTCTAGGAAGGATTTGAATTAAGAAAAAGTTGGGTTAGGAAGGGATTGGATTTTGTTTAGAAAAGAGAATGTTTGATTTTGTTTCAAAAAACGGAGGATAGGATCTAGTTTCCTAAACGGGTAAATTAGATTTAGTTTTCTAAAGGGAAGATAGGACTTGGCAAGGATTTGGAAAGGGATGTTTCTAGAAACCCTAGATTCGGAAAATTATAGTTTCGACGTAAAAAATAGGTTTTGAAAACATGTATAGTTTTGGGTGTGAAAACAAGAGATTTTGGAAACCTAGGTTTGGGGCAAAGTTTGAAAATCATGTTTTTGGAAAGAAAATTAGGGTTTCCTAATCGTGGGTTCTAGGGCTTGACTTGGGCTCCAAGGAAAGGGTTTTTAGAAAGTGCGTTTTTGGAAACGAAGGTTTTCTAGAGGGGAATCCTAGGGAGGAGTTTTTGGAAAGTGAATTTGGAAAGAGAGTTTTTAGAAAGATTTTTGGAGCGAAGGAGTTTTTAAAAAGTGTGTTTTTGGAAACATAGATTTTGAAAGGAAATCGTAGAGAGGAGAGTTTCTAGAAGGAAGATTTTGAAAAGAGAGTATTTTAGAAAGATTTTTGGAAGGAGATTGTTGGAGAGAGTTTTTTAGGAAAGTGAATTTAGGAAATGTTTTTAGAAAGTGAATTTTGAGGGGAAAGAGTTTCGGAAAGGAGTTGAAGAAGGGAGTTTTGAAAAATAGATTTTGGAGGGAGTTTTTTAAAAAAAAAAACTTTGGAAAGAGGAACTTTTTGGAAGGCACGTTGGAAAAGAGATTTTTAGGAGGAGGGATTTGGAAAAAGGGTTTTTAGAAGGTATAAAAATGTCTCACTTCCCTAAAGCGATTCTAGCCATGAGAAGGCTAGAACCACTTTAAGAAAGTGGTTTTGGAAAACAATAAGATTTGAAAATATGGACCATAAAAGTCACTTTTAATGTAACACTTTTCTAAAGTAACCCTAGCCATGGAAAGGCTAGAATCACCCTAGAATTGTGGTTTTGAAAACAAGTTTTTGAAAAGAGATTTTGATGCAATTTTGAAAACAAGTTTGAAAACAATTTTGAAAACGAGTTTGAAAATGAGTTTTGGAAGATGCAAGACTATGATATGCACAATGCAATTTGGGGTCGTGAACATACAAGGCTAAGGCTTCACCACATAATCAAGGGGGCCGGACCCACGTGGTCTCTGGTTAGACTAGAAGAAAGCCCCCGGCATGGTGGCTCTCCAATAGCCCAATCTTACACATGGACCGGGAATCCTCTTGTTTCAAGCATGCAAAGAAAGGGGGGGAAAGAGATGGGGGATTAAAATAGAGAAAACCCAAGTGGGTTAGGAGAGAGAAGAGAGAGGGGGGAAGTGTAGAAATTTAAATAGGGAGCCTACCGTATGTCTTGTTATTTTGAGCGCCTTGCTTTCTTCGGTCTTCGGTCTTGATCTTCGTCTTCAGTCTTCAAGAGTTGTCTTCAAGCTTCAAACTTCAGATTTCAACTCTTCAAGTCTTCGAATGAGGGTTGAAGGTTAGTGTATGAGTGTTTGGGGGTGTGTATGAGTGTATAGGAGGCTAGGGTTTAGTGTATGGTGGCTAGGGTTAGGAAAACCTAAGGAGGCTAGGGTTGAGAAGGTGCTCGAGCTCTGTATATCAAAATATATGATTTTTAGGTTGAATTTGTGGATCCTTTTCACGTTGAATGAGGCTCTGTATTTATAGAGGTTGGATAACACTGGTGCCTGTTACAGTGGCGCCAGGCCAAAGATTACACTGGCTCCACTAGGAGTGGCGCCAACCACTTAGGAAACATTTAAGGTTGGCAAGTAACGTATCTTTGACTAGATTTGGGCGCCTGTACTAGTGACTACCATGCAATTTTTAGCTTGGCTTCACTAGGAGTGGCTCCGAAAAGTTCGGGAATGATTTGAAGGAGCCGAGAATGATCCGGAAGGCCGGAAAGGAGTAGGAACACTCAAAATAGTGTCCTGGAGGTATTTGACTTGAAAAGTGAGGATAAGATGTGTCGGAAAGGTTGACCGGGCCTTTAGGGGCAAAACGGTTAATCGGACCGGGAAACTGCCAGGACAAACTCGGACTGTCCCGGAAGAAGACTTGGGATCTGAAAACATTATTCAGAATGTTCCTAAAGGTTGCTGGTTTGATTTCCAAAGCCAGCGTGGTCGAAAAAGGAGACCGGCCTACCAGGGGCAAAACGGTCATTTTGCACTGGGTTGGCCGGAACTGACTCGGAATGGTCTGGAAAGGTAAAAGGAAGTTGAAAACACTATAAAAAGTAGTCTCAGGAGGTTGTCGGTTTGATACCCAGAGCCGGTGTGGTCAAAAAAGGAGACCGGCCCACCAGGGGCAAATTGATCATTTCGTACCGGAATGATCCGGAAAGATAAAGGAAGGTTGAGAGTACTATAAAAAGAAATCTCAAAGGGTTACCGGTTTGATACCTAGAGCCGGTGTGGTTCCTGGAGCATTCGGATGCCTAGGGACAAAATCGTCATCTTGACCGAAAAGTCTCAGAAAAGGTCCAAAGGGCAGTTTGGTCACTTTTCACCGAAGTGGGCTAATAGACACTGGTATTGACCTGGGTTTTGAGTGTTTTCGCCACTCTAACGGCGGTCGTTGTGACACATGGGTTTGTTGGCTATTCCCTATATCGACCTATTTGTGAGTATTTCCGCTACTCTAACGGTTTTGTGAGTAGTTTCGCTACTCGGACCGTCTCGAGAAATAAACTGTCTCAAGAGAGGGATTGGAAAGGGGACTTATCATCTCCAAAGAGACGTGCCTAGATTGGAACCGTCTCAAGGAATAAACTGTCTCGAGAGAGGGATTGGAAAGGGGTCTTACTGTCTCCGAAGAGACGTACCTGGATTGGAACCGTCTCGAGGAATAAACTATCTCGAGAGTGGGATTGGAAAGGGGACTTATCATCTTCGAAAAGACGTGCCTAGGATTGAAATTGTCTCGAGGGATAAACTGTCTCGAGAGAGGGATTGGAAAGGGGACTTATCGTCTCCGAAGAGACGTGCCTTAATTGGAATCGTCTCGAGGAATAAACTGTCTCGAGAGTGAGATCGAAAAGGGGTCTTACCGTCTTCGAAAAGACGTGCCTGAATTGGAACTGTCTCAAGGAATAAACTGTCTCGAGAGTGGGATCGGAATCGGAAAGGAAAGGACAATGCCCCTAAGGGCATTTTGGTCATCTTGCTTCTATTTGGGCCTGACAGGCCCGTGAAGCGATGGACAAACGGGATTTGGACCTAGAGAATTGGTTTTGATAGGAATATGCCCACAATGACTTGAACACAAGTCTGGACAGAGTGTAGACTACCGAGCGGTCAAAAATGGGGTGCTTACAGTCGGCAAGCAACGTATCTTTGACTAGATTTGGGCGCCTGTACTAGTGACTACCATGCGATCTTTAGCCTGGCTTTATTAAGAGTGACTCCGGAAAGACCGGGAAGGATTTTGGAGGACCAGAGATGACCCGGAAGGCCGGAAAAGAGCAGGAACACTTAGAATAGTGTCCCAGAGGTACTTGACTTGAATAGTGAGGACAGGATGTGTCGGAAGGGTTGACCGGGCCTTTAGGGGCAAAACGGTCAATCGGATCGAGAAGCTGCCGGGACAAACTCGGATTGTCCCAGAAGGAGACTTGGGATTTGGAAACATTATTTAGAATGTTCTCAAAGGTTTCTGGTTTGATACCCAGAGTCGGTGTAGTCGGAAAAGGAGACCGGCCCACTAGGGGCAAAACGGTCATTTTGTACTGAGTTGGTCGGAACTAACTCGGAATGAACCGAAAAGGTAAAGGAAGGTTGAGAATACTATAAGAAGTAATCTCAGAGAGTTACCAGTTTGATACCCAGAGCCGGTGTGGTTCCCGGGGCATTCAGATGCCTAGGGGCAAAATGGTTATCTTGATCAGAAAGTCTCAAAAAAGGTCCAAAGGGCAGTTTGGTCATTTTTCACCAAAGTAGGCTAACAGACACTGGTGTTGACCTAGGTTTTGAGTGTTTTCGCCACTCTGACGGCGGTCGTCGTGACACAGGGGTTTGTTGGCAATTCCTTATATCGACCTATTTGTGAGTATTTCCGCTACTTTAATGGTTTTTTGAGTAGTTTCGCTACTCGGACCATCTCGAGGAATAAACTGTCTCGAGAGAGGGATTGGAAAGGGGTCTTACCGTCTTCGAAAAGACGTGCCTGAATTGGAACCGTCTCGAGGAATAAACTGTCTCGAGAGAGGGGTTGGAAAGGGGTCTTACCGTCTTCGACAAGGCGTGCCTAGGTTGGAACCGTCTCGAGGAATAAACTGTCTCGATAGTGGGATTGGAAAGGGGTCTTACCGTCTCCGAAAAGATGTGCCTGGGTTGGAACCGTCTCGAGGAATAAACTGTCTCGAAAGAGGGATTGGAAAGGAAAGGATAATGCCCCTAAGGGCATTTTGGTTATTTTGCCTCTATTTAGACTTGGTAGGCCCGCGAGACGATGGACAAACGGGATTTGGACTTAGAAAAATCGGTTTCGATTGGAAGACGCCCACAATAACTTTAAAATAGGTCTGGACGGAATGTAGACTGCCGAGCGGTCAAAAATGGGGTGCTTACAATGACGATGTTAGATATCTATTACATGAGTTGATGTTGATGACTTTTATTTCTACAGGGAGTTATATCCTATGTGTGCGAAGCTCATGCTGTTTTTTTTTTTTAACATATGCACAGGTTAGAAATATGTTAATAGAATGACACTGGGTGCTGTTAGACTTACAGTCCTGGGAATGGTAACTCCCTCCTCTTCGAGAGCCTAGCCTCTCTTCTGGCCCGACCCTACTTTGATTGAATGATAGCACTTCGCACCTTTCTCAACTTTTTGATCACCTCCCACTTTCTGTCTTAGCGTTAGTGTGTATGGTTATTGGGCTGAGACTCTCGACTCTCGGGGTTTTAGCAACAACTTACCTGACCTTTGGCAGAGCGATAAGTGGCTAGTCATTTCAATCCAAGAAGACTTTGTTTAGGACCGTAATGTAGGCTAGGTTATGGGGTTTTAGAAACAACAAGATATGCAGGCTCAAATTTGACGTTGTTTTCAATAGGGCTTAAATCCATACCATCTTTAACTACTTTTAGTAGGATTAGCATCCTTTTTTAGCTTTGGCAATGTATTTAGCTCATTTAGATCAAGCAATCTGTTTTCAATCAGAGGGGACTTTAATAGGGTTGTAATGTAGGCCATGGTTTCGGGGTTTTGCAAGAAAAGAGTAAAGACTCAAACCTATTGCTTCTACTGGGTTTCCTTGTAACCTAGGTCCACCTTTAAATTTCCTTCTTGCTCTTGACCATATACTTCTCAGGGTGAAAATGACCCTGCTCTTTCACCTTTTCTATATACTTTTTGAGATAATCATGACTTTCTTCTCATTTGATCTTCTTATCATGCTTTTGAATATGACTCAATCATGGCTCTTTTTTTTTTTTTTGGCCTCTTGCCCCTTGGCAACTCCTTTACTTTGCTTGTTCTTTCTATTTTTTTTCTGTTCTTTTATGAAACGAAACAATTCTTTAACTATTTTTCCTTAAACCTTTTCCTTGGTAGTTCAATATACCCAGTGTGGGCGGTGATCCCTAGGTTGGGGTTTTGTTAAGAAAGGATAAGTGACTCAACGGGTTTGGCAAGGGTTTGCTTTTAACTGTATGAAAAATGAAATGAGGGCCTCTCTTCACTTTGAATTAGATTGCTTGATCCATAGAGTTTTCAACACTACCCTAGCATGATAGAGGTGGACACCACTCCTAGAATTTTCAACTATTGTCTGCCCCAGTGTGGGGAGGACAGTCTTGGATCAGGGTTGACAAAGAAAATTTTTGCTTTCCGCGAGGCACTAAGGGTTAAGCAAAGGGAATATAAGCACATTTATTCATTTATTTAGTTATTTATTCTTTATATGTGGGGAAATGAAAGATGGCTCCTCTTCATTTTGATAAACTGGCCACACATCGCTTAGCCTCAGAGTCTTGCAAGTGCTGCCTTTGGGGTAGTATCCTCACTCATCTTTATCCTCTCCCTCTGGAAAGCTGACCATTTGGCGAGTGGTTAACTCGTGCTATCATCCCTTCAAGTTGGATCATTCCATAAGATAAACCATACCCATTGCGTAGAAAGTAGTCACTATTCCCCATGGAAAACAAGACAACAACAATGGAATAAAAGATTATTATTTGATGATTATTATTATTTTTACGAAAAGCATCAAGTTCGTAAGCAATAAGAAAATGTAAACATTAATTTAAAGATAGAAAGTGAAAGGGATAGAAAGAAAGTAGGTGAAAACACCTCTTTCTTGTACGCTGGTGCGAAGAACCCATTTTTAGTAAGGTCTTGGGCCTGTGCCCTCGTCGGCATTCCATCTGCGGTTGAGATTCTCAGCCAAGGAAGGATTGGTAGATGTTTCTCCCGGAGTTCCAAGTGAGTTGGTGGTGGTGATGTAATTGTCAGCTTTCCTGACTGTCTTGCCTTAATTTGTTTGGTCCAGAGTATCTTTAACAAACCACTCGGGCGACTCGTATTCGTCTAGCTCGATAGGTCGTGCCCGGGGTTTTCTGCTCTGGCCTCCAATTGGGGCTCAATGCTCCTCAGGTGCACATAATGGGGGATTCTTATTACAAAGTTTGGACAGTTCCTCGTCAATTTTCTTCACAGATTCGTATGCGAGTTTGTCTTCGGGGGTCGGCATCTCATCGGGGTTATATCGTGACCAAGCATCTTTGCATTCCATTTCCTCTCCATCCTTGTAATATATCTCTTGGCATGCAGCAAAACAAACCTTGTTGTTACCAAACTTGGTAACGATGTTGACAGTATGGTCCAGTGGAGGGTTTGCAGAGCCGTTCAGAGAAGGATTTGTTGGTCGTACCCCAATGATCTTGTTATCTATCAGGTCTTGAATCTTATGCTTGATGGTCAAACAATCTTCAGTATCATGCCCTTGGCTATCCGAATGATACTTACAACTTGCTGCAGATTTGAAGTAATGAGGCAGAGGATTGGGCTGGGGTCGTGTAGGTACAGGTTTCAGATATCCAGCTGCTAAGAGGCCAAAATAAGCCGCGGTCTGTGAGCATGCGAGTTTTGTAAACGTCCGCTTTTTTCCATTTGTTCGCCTAGCCCGAGGAGGTGTTGCAGATGTTTTTGATGATTGGGGGCCAAGTTTTGGTGAGGTCACAGCTGGGTTAATGGTTCGGGAATTGAAAAGGCTTCGAGTTCTATGTTTCAAAATGGGATAATTTTTGGTTTGGAAGGCATTCGAGCAAGGCCTTCGGCCTGGGGAGGTTGTTGGTAAGCAGTGGTGGCGGCATAGTCATGGTCTTCCTTCTTCATCCTTTTTCATCCATCATGAGTTTGGGCCTGCAAGGACTCTGCTTGCTCATGAGTTATGTGGGATAAGAGTGAGGAAAGCATACCTTCCATTTCGATCATCTTATGCTTGACTCCTCTTGCCTCTGCTAGTAATTGAGTTAAGGTATCTAGAGTAAGCAATTCCATACTTGTAAGATTGGGGAACGAGGAAAGGTACCTAAAACCATCAAAAGGAAAGAGTCAGTGTTTGACCTTGACAAGTCTTTATGCAATGCATGCTCTAAGGTGCCCCTCTTAAGGAGGGAAACTAAACATGATGTATTGGCTTACTCTTGGAGATAGGAGATTTGCCCCTGTATGCAGACACCTTACCATCAGGTAGGAACCTTCAGTCATCCACACATTCATTCATAAAAATAAAGAAGTACATTAAATTTTGTGTTTGAGATACAAAAGAATTGAAATACATTTTAATAGGGGGAGGGGGAACATTTTCCTTTGGACTTCCACCTATCTACTTTTACAAAGGGAAAACCTAAACAACTCTTGAGTCTTCGGATCCGCCTTCATTGGATTTGATGTCGAGGAGGTCGCTGAGAGACCTTGTTGATTGATTGCCCCTTGCCTTCTTGGCAACCCTATCTCTATGAGCATAGAGGGATTGGGGCCCCTCTTATGGAATGGATTGAGATGCATGCAATGAGTCCTTAGGGTTACGTGGGAACCCTTAGGGTTTAGGTAGGTTTAATGCAAAGGAGAGTGACTTTGGTGTCACTCTCAATGGGTTGATCATATGCATGAGAATGCAGTGACTTGAGTTACTTGGAACTCTTGTCTTGACATGGAATATGGAATGCATGAACATGGATATGCAAAGAGTATAAGGAGAGAGAATGCAGTAGCAAAGTAAACGTGCATGCATGAGCAGTTAGACAGGCATTATAACAGTATAAATACAAGCATTATAACAGCAAGTATAAATGAAGGTAAAAGCAGTCGCCCTTTCCTCCGTAATTTTGAAAACAGTGCTCGTGTCTTAAATCCGGCAGAGGTTCGGCTATGCATGGTGTCTATATGAGTATGAGGTTGAGGGTTGACTAATGCGTCCTAAAAAGGCTCGATCCCCGGATCTTCAAACCTAGGCCCACTCCCCGAGGTGGTGCCATGATCGGTTGGTGATCCGAGCGGGGGAACCATCAAGAGGCCGTAGGCGAAGAAACTGACACAGCATCTTGCCCACAACCAATATACCGTTCCCCCTTTTTAACTAGAAAGGACATATCAGGGTATGCAAGTATGCAGAATGCAAGTGCACATGCAGTGTATGTGTGATTTTTAAAGGTGAAGGAAAGGGCCCAACAACTCCCATTCATCCTGTACATCACATTCATGCAAAGTAGTTAATAAAATTTAAACAAAATGTGTACCTAAAAAACAAAGATGCAAGTGTTAGTATGTGGATGACAAACATAATATAAGATAATATGAATAAATGCATGTTTTTTTTTTTTTGAAAAAAATTTTGAAAATTTAGTTTTGAAAATTTAAAGTGAATAGGATTGAACCAAGTTAATTGAAGACTCTACATGGGTAAAGGGTAAAAAGATATGACTATGGCCTAACCCTCTAGGTTTCCCCAGTGGAGTCGCTAGCTGTCGCGCCTAGATTTTTCGCACTCGAGGAATACTCACACAAGCGAGAAAAATGCTGTACTCTCTTGTTAGAACTCACCCTCCTAAAAGAATGAGTGCGACTAGATTTAAATTGAAAATTGGTTTGAATAAAGGGCTTTTGAAAAAGATTCGGAGTCGCCACCTAACTTGATTAAGGTGAGTTAGGTCACCTAAAAACAAAGAATAATCGGAAGACTACACTTAGGGTTTTTGGAAAACGATTTTGAAAACATCTCCTCAAGAGAGGGTTTTTAGGAAAACAGGTTGTTTGGCAACCTTTGGAAAACATTTAGCCATTTTTTGAAAAATAACTCCTTTTTTGGTCTTTGAAAACAGTGATCTAGGTTCGGAGGTTGGTTACGTTTAGGGAAGACGCACTAAGCCATCACCCTACCTCGCCCTTTCGGTACCTACATGTCAATCTACCCTAGATTTACCTATGAGAGTCTTTAACTAACTATAGTTCAATCCTATTTACTTTGAAAAAGATGTTTAAAAAGAAACTAACATGATGCATGATATGCACGTGTAAGAAAAGAGAATTCAAAAATAGATGTGGGAAGAGATTGATTTGAAATTGATTTGAAATTGGAAAGTTTGAGAAATTAGAAATAGAAATTTGGAAATAGAATTTTGAAATTGGAATTTTGAAAATAGAATGGAAATTTGAAAAGATTATGAAATTTGAGATTTGGAAAATGTGGAGGAATTTGAAATTTGAAAGAAATTGTGACCGCACCCATGAGGGTTGTCTACGTATCCTTTTGGAGGAATCAGGTCAGTCGTAGTTTGGACAAGCGTCCGATTGAGAAGAAATCGATTTGGAAGAAAGAGATTGAATTGGAAATTGAATTTGATTTGAAATTAGAAGAAGAGATTAGAAATTAAAATTGAGAAGATTGGACTTTGATTTGAAAAGATAGATTTGGACTTGTTTTGGAAAGAGAAGGTTTAAGAAACCTAGACTTAGGAAAGAAATGACTTGAGATTAAGAAAGATTGGACTCAAATGTTAGACTCGGAAGATTGGAGAAAGATTGGATTTAGGAAAGGTTCGAATTTGGAAAGTTTCATTTTGGAAAGTTTTATTTTTGGAAAGTTTTCGAATTGGAAAGTTTGGAATTTAAGAAAGTTTCAACTTAGGAAAGTCTTGAATTAGGAAAGTTTCGACTTAGGGAAGTTTTGAAAATTGAAATGTTTAGAAAACAAGGAAGGTTTGAAAATAGGAAAGTTTTGAAATTGGAGAGTTTCATTTTGAGAAAGGTTTTGAAATTGGAAAGTTTTGAAAGTTGGAAAGTTTAGAATTTGGAATGTTTTGAAATAGGGAAGTTTTGAATTTGGAATGATTTGAAATTTAGAAAGTTTTAAAGTTTTAGAAAATCTTGAGATTAAGAAAGGTTTGAGTTTAGGAAAAGTTTGAAAACTTGGACTTGGAAAGTTAAGATTTGGAAAGGGATAAAATTAGGAAAGGGCTGATTCAAGAAAGATATGGAGGTTGAGAGCCTAAAGAAAGATTTGAAAGTTTAGGAAAACTTATGGTTTTAGGAATGTAGGAAATTAGGAAGGAGTTGAATTAGGAAAGATTTGAATTTTGAAACTTAAGGAAAGATTTAGAGTTTAGGTTTAGGAAACTTAAGACTTAGGAAAGTGAAAGATTAGGAAGGATTTGAGTTAGGAAAAAGCTGGATTTGGAAAGGATTGGATTTTGTTTCCAAAACGGAGGATTGGATTTGGTTTTCTAAAGGGAAGATTTGATTTGGTTTCCTAAAGGGAAGATAGGATTTGGCAAGAATTTGGAAAGGGAGATTCTAGAAACCCTAGATTTGAAAGTGTAAAATTTTGGTGTAGAAAAGAGATTTTGGGAAATGTGTATAGTTTGGATATAGAAAACAAAAGGTTTTGGAAACCTAGGTTTGGGGCAAAGTTTGAAAATCATGTTTTTGGAAAAGAAAATTAGTGTTTCCTAATTGTGGGTTCTAGGGCTTGACTTGGGCTCTAAGGAAAGAGGATTTTTGGAAAGTGCGTTTTTGGAAACAAAGGTTTTCTAGAAGGGAATCCTAGGAAGGAGTTTCTAGAGGGAAGATTTTTTGGAAAGTAAATTCGAAGAGAGTTTTTGGAATGAGATTTTTAAAGAAAAGGAGTTTTTGGAAAGTGTGTTTTTAGAAACAAAGATTTGAGAAGGAAATCCTAGAGGGGAATTTCTAAAAGGAAAATTTTGGGGAGAGAGTTTTTGAAAAGATTTTTGGGGAGAATTTTTCTAGAAAAGAGACCTAGGGAACATTTTTAGAAAGTGGATTTTGGGGAGAAGATTTTGGAAAGGAGTTGAAAAAGGAGGTTTTGAAAAATAGATTTTTGGAAAGAGTTTTTAGAAAACAACTTTGGAAAGAGGAACTTTTTGGAAAGCACGTTGGAAAAAAGATTTTTAGGAGGAGGGATTTGGAAAAAGAGTTTTTAGAAAGTATAAAAACGTCTCACTTCCCTAAAGCGAGTCTAGCCATAAGAAGGCTAGAACCACTTTAAGAAAGTGGTTTTAGAAAACAATAAGATTTGAAAATATAGACCATAAAAGTCACTTTTAATGTAACACTTTCCTAAAGCAATCCTAGCCATGGAAAAGCTAGAATCACTCTAGGATTGTGATTTTGAAAGCACGTTTTGAAAAAGAGATTTTGATGCAATTTTGGAAACAAGTTTGAAAACGATTTTGAAAACGAGCTTGAAAACGAATTTTGGAAGATGCAAGATCATGATATGCACAATGCAATTTGGGGTCGTGAATATACAAGGCTAAGGCTTCACCACATAATCAAGGGGGCCGGACCCATGTGGTCTCTGATTAGACTAGAAGAAAGCCCCCGACACAGTGACTCTCCAATAACCCAATCCTACACATAGACCGGGAATCCCCTTATTTCAAGCATGCAAAGAAAGGGGGGGGGGGGGAAAGAGATGGGGGATTAAAATAGAGAAAACTCAAGTGGGTTAGGAGAGAGAAGAGAGAGGGGGGAAGTGTGTAAATTTAAATAGGGAGCCTACCGTATGTCTTGTTTATTTTGCGCGCCTTGCTTGTCTTTGATCTTCGGTCTTCGTCTTGATCTTCGTCTTCAATCTTCAAGAGTTGTCTTCAAGCTTTAGATGACAGTTCTTCAAGTCTTCGAAGGAGGGTTGAAAGTTAGTGTATGAGTGTATGGGGGTGTGTATGAGTGTATAGGAGGCTAGGGTTTGTGTAGGGTGGCTAGGGTTTAGAAAACCTAGGGAAGCTAGGGTTTTGGAGGTGCTCGAGCTCTGTATATCGAATTACATGATTTTTAAGTTGAGTTTGTGGATCCTTTAAACGCTGGAAGAGGCTCTGTATTTATAGAGGGAGGAATACACCGGCGCCTGTTACAGTGGCGCTAAGCCAAAATTCCTTCTGGCGCCACTAGGAGTGGCGCCAGGCCAAATATTGGCTTGTAGTGGCGCCAGCTAATTAGGAAACTATTAAGGTCGGTAAGCAACATACCTTTGACTAGATTTAGGCGCCTGTACTAGTGACTACCATGCAATTTTTAGACTGACTTCACTAGGAATGACTTCGAAAAGTTCAGGAAGGAGTTTGGAAGACCGGGAATGACCGAGAAGGCCGGAAAAGAGCAGGAACACTTAGAATAGTGTCCCAGAGGTATTTGAATTGAAAAATGAGAATAGGACGTGTCGGAAGGGTGGACCGGGCCTTTAGGGGCAAAACGGTCAATCGGACCAGGAAACTGCCGGGACAAACTCGGACTGTCCCGGAAGAAGACTTGGAATCTAGAAACATTATTTAAAATGTTCCCAGAGGTTGCCGGTTTGATACCCAGAGCTAGTGTGGTCAGAAAAGGAGACCAGCCCACCAGGGGCAAAACGGTCATTTTGTACTGGGTTTGCTGGAATTGACTCGGAATAATCCAGAAAGGTAAAGGGAGGTGGAGAACACTATAAAAAGTAGTCTCAGGAGGTTACCGGTTTGATACTCAGAGCTGGTGTGGTTAGAAGAGGAGACCGGCCCACTAGGGGCAAAACGGTTATTTTGTACCGGGTTGGCCGGAACTGACTCGAAATGATCCGAAAAGGTAGAGGAGGACTGAGAATACTATAAGAAGTATTCACAGAGGGTTACCGGTTTGATACCCAGAGCCGGTGTGGTTCCCGGGGTGTTCGGATGCCTAGGGGCAAAATGGTCATCTTGACCGGAAAGTCTCGAAAAAGATTGAAGGGGTAGTTTGGTCATTTTTTTTCACCGAAGTGGGCTAACAGACACAGGTGTTGACCTGGGTTTTGAGTATTTTCGTCACTTTGACGGTGGTCGTCGTGACACAGGGGTTTGTTGGCAATTCCCTATATCGACCTATTTGTGAGTATTTTCACTACTCTAACGGCTTTATGAGTATTTTCGCTACTCGGACTGTCTCGAGGAATAAACTGTCTCGAGAGAGGGATTGGAAAGGGGACTTACCGTCTTTGAAAAAATGTGCCTAGATTGGAACCGTCTCGAGAGAGGGGTTGGAAAGAGGACTTACCGTCTTCGAAAAGACGTGCCTGGATTGGAACCGTCTCGAGGAATAAACTGTCTCGAGAGAGGGGTTAGAAAGGGGTCTTACCGTCTTCGAAAAAACGTGCCTGGATTGAAACCGTCTTGAGGAATAAACTGTCTCAAGAGAGAGGTTGGAAAGGGGACTTACCGTCTCCGAAGAGACGTGCCTGAATTGGAACCGTCTCGAGGAATAAACTATCTCGAGAGAGGGGTTGGAAAGGGGACTTACTGTCTCCGAAGAGACGCGCTTGGATTGGAACCGTCTCATGGAATAAACTGTCTCGAGAGTGGGATTGGAAAGGAGACTTATCATATCTGAAGAGACGTGCCTGGATTGGAACCGTCTCGAGGAATAAACTGTCTTGAGAGTGGGATTGGAAAGGGGACTTATCGTCTCCGAAGAGATGTGCCTGATTGGAATAGATTTTCTGTCTCGAGGAATCAACTGTCTCAAGAGAGGGGTTGGAATTGGAATTGGAGAGAATAATGCCCCTAAGGGCATTTTGGTTATTTTGCCTCTGTTTGGGCCTTTTGGGCCCGCGAAGCGATGGATATACGGGATTAGACTTGAAAAGTTGATTTCGATAGGAATATGCCCACAATGAGTTGAAAACAAGTCTGGACGGAGTGTAGACTGCTGAGCGGTCAAAAATGGGGTGCTTACAGAACCCTTAGAATAGGGTCCCGGAGGTATTTGACTCTGAAAAAGGATAACAAAAAGTGTTGAAAGGGTTGACTAGGCCATTAAGGGCAAAACGGTCAACCGGGCCAAAAAGTTGCCGGGACGAACTCAAAATGTCCCAAAAGAAGACTCGAGATTTGGAAACATTATTTAGAATGTTCCCAAAGGCTACCGGTTTGATACCCAGAGCCGGTGTGGTCGGAAAAGGTGACCGGCCCACTAGGCGCAAAACGGTCATTTTGCAACGGGTTTACCAAAACTGACTGAGAATGATTCAGAAAGATAAAAAAAGGTCGGGAATACTATAAAAAGCATTCTCGAGAGGTTACCAATTTGATACGCAGAGCTGGTGTGGTCCTTGGGGCGTTCGGTTGCCTAGGGGCAAAATGATCACCTTGACTGAAAAGTCTCAAAATTGGCCCAAAACTGACTAGAAGGCACCTAATCATGCCAGATCGTCTCTAAGACGATCTTGGAAGGGGTTGACTTACCATTCTGAGGACTTAGGTGTGTTTCTCGAGAAACGTGCCTAAAAATGGCCCTAGGGGCAGTTTGGTCATTTTTCACTACAGTGGGCTAGCAGGCACCGGTGTTGACCTGGGTTTTAAGTGTTTTCGCCACTCAAACCTGTGTTGGGCTACAAGGGTTTGTTGGCAATTCCCTATATCAACCTGCTTGTGAGTATTTTTGCTACTCTGACAACTGCAATATTTATGAGTACTTTCGCTACTCTGACGGTTCACGATCATTCTGGAGACTGCCTGATCTCGGGAAGCTACTAAAGGGACTTAGCGCCTGAGAAGTTAACTTTCTCAGAAGGCGTGCCGAAATGGATATTTCTGCATTGGCGGGCTAGCAGGTGCCAAAGGTGGACCGTTCTACCATCTGGGGGACTTGGGGTCTAATCCCGGTCGACAGGTTTAAACGGACTTACCGTTCCGAAGAAACTTTCTCTGAAAAACGTGCCAAATAGGATAGACTTACCGTCTTGAGGAATCAGCTTTCTCGAGAGAGGGATTAGAATTGGAATTGGAATTGGAATTGGAAAAGGAATTGGAAAGGGGTCTTACCGCCTTCAGAAAGACGTGCCTATTGGAATATGAAAATAGGACTTACCGTCTTCGAAAATACGTGCTTATTAGAATTGAAAAGGGGACTTACCATCTTCGAAAAGACGTGCCTAATGGAATTTGGAAAGGGGACTTACTGTCTTCGAAAAGAAGTGCCTAATTTAGAATTGGACCGAAGAATGCCCCTAAGGGCATTTCGGTCATTTTGCCTCTATTTGGGCCTGGTGGGCTCGCAAAGCGATGGATAGATAGGATTAGGACTAGAATTCTAGAATATGTCCATATTGACTTGAAATCAAGTCTGGACGGACTATAGACTGCTGAGCGGTCAAAAATGGGGTGCTTACAATGACAAGACCCACCGTTCAATATTCTAGTACCGGTGTAGTTTCAGGGCGCATTTAGGTCCTCAGGGGCAAAATGGTCATTTTGGTCGGGTTTGGTTGAAAATGGTCAAGAATGGATCAGAATGTAATGTTAAGCATGTCGGGCCATTTAGGGATGATCCCAGAAGAGTCTTTCACTGCTTAGTGGGATTTGTGCGGTGTTGCTGTGTTCAGGGGCAAAACGGTCATTTTAACTGAAGTTAGTCGGAATGGGACCAAATGGCGTGCCGAGGACGCCTAAGGGCTTAGCACCATTTTGGAAGGGTGGACTTACCGTTTTGAGAGATTTTGAACTTTCTCAAAACGTGCCTGGTGGCCCAAGGGGTAGGTTTGGTTATTAGGCCCCTATTGGGCTTATTAGGCTTGAGAAGCGATTGACTGATTAGATCGGGGTTTGAAAGTTGATTTAGGCTTGAATGTGCTTATGGAGTTTTGAAAGGGAGTTTGGTTAGGTCGTAGATTGCCAAGCGGGCAAAAATAGGGTACTTACAGTTGCCCCTCTTTTTCTGTCTTTGCTTGTCGAAGATAGAAAATGAAAAAAGAAGGATCCCATGTTGACCGTAAGGCAATCGGAAGGACCAAAGTTGAAAAACTTTGGAGAGTAAGTTATCTCGAACCGACATTCCGTCAGGTGGAATGGTACTCCTCCGAAAAGTTTTAGGGCTAACGTCTGGACATTGATTCTTCTTGAACTGACCCTCCTTCTGGCAGAATGCGTTGATGTTTGGAAATTGATTCTTCTTGAACTGATGCTCTGTTTGGCGGAATGCTGCTCCTTTGGAGAGATTCAAGGTTGATATCCTGAAACTGATTCTTCTAGAATAAACACTCCGTCTGGCGAAATGCTGCTTCTCTAGAGAGGTTCAAAGTTAATATCTACTATTAAAGGGGAAAGCTCGGAAACCTAATATGTTTTTTCAGAGGAAGCTCTAAAACCCAATCCGCTTTTTCGGAGGAAGCTCTGAAACCAATCTGCTTTTTTGGAAGAACCTCTGAAACCCAATTTGCTTTTTTGGGGAAGCTCTGAAACCCAATTTGCTTTTTCAGAGGAAGCTCAAAAACCCAATCTGCTTTTTCGGGTGAAGCTCTAAAACCCAATTTGCTTTGTCGAGGGAAGCTTAGAAACCCAATCTGCTTTTTCAGAGGAAGCTTGAAAATCCAATCTGCTTTTTCGAGGGAAACTCTGAAACCCAATCTGCTTTTTTCAGAGGAAGCTCAGAAATCCAATCTGCTTTTTCAGAAGAAGCTCTTAAATCCAATCTGCTTTTTCGGAATAAGCTCAAAAATTCAATCTGCTTTTTCGAAGGAAGCTCGAAAATCCAATCTGCTTTTTCGGAGGAAGCTCGAAACCCAATCTGTTTTTTCGAGGGAAGCTCGGAAACCTAATATGCTTTTTTGGAGGAAGTTCAAAACTCAATCTGATTTTATGGGGGAAGCTATGAAACCCAATTTGCTTTTTCAGAGGAAGCTCGAAACCCAATCTGCTTTTTCTGGGGCAGTTCTGAAACCCAATCTTTGCTGATATAAGGGATTTTCTTGTAGTTCTTTTGTCTTTAATGTTGGAGAAGATGACATTTGCTGCTTCTTGGATTGAGATTTTTGGAGAGTAATGTTCCTTTGATGTGTTAATTGTTGACTTTTGCCTCTGACTATCATGGCGAAATTCTGCGTAAGGTGCTTCCTTGGGTTCTTGAATTTGGTTTTGGAAAGGGTGAGGCCTTCTTTGAAAGGTTTGAGCTCTTTAGAAGTTCGAACATCTATAGGTCAGTTTTCTTGGAGTGGATCAACTTGTTTGTAATTAAATGGGAGGTGTAGGGTGGGCAGTTGCCCTAGTTTTTATAATTTGAAGAGGTCGAGTCAGGCTGACATTAATTGGGGTGGTCGAGGGTGGGTCGTTGCCCTATTCTCTGTGGTTTGAAAAGGTTGGATTAGGCTGTTCATGGCTGATTAGGGCGGTCGACGCTGATTCAGTGCTCCATTCTCTATTTCTTGTTGTCTGTGGATGACAATTCGGGTTTTCTGGGATGTATGCCATTTCTTTTGCAGGGTGTTTGGATTTTGGACGATAGACCTTCAGGAATGTTGTGCTTCTGCTTCGGGACACCTTTTCTATTATAATCACCTGAACACTTGTCAGTGTATTTTGTTAGACGTGTCGTTTGGTATATACTTTATAAGTCCACCATAGGTTAAAATGAATGCACATCATACTTTTGGATGAATGCACAGGTTGATACACGAGGAAACAAGTGCATGTCATACTTTTTGATGAATGCGTAAGGATAGAATTAAACGTATATCCTATTTTTTGATGGATGCTTACGCAGGGATGGAATTGAATGCATGTCATGCTTCTTGATGAATGCATAGAGATGGATTTTAACTGCATGTCATACTTTTTGATGAATGCCCCTACATGAATGCATATCATACTTTTTGATGCATGCACAAGAATGGAATTGGATGCATGTCATACTTTTTGATAAATGCACAAATAGAATTGAACGACACAGGAATTGCATAGATGTCTAGGTTATACATGTCATGAATGCACAAGTATTGCGTGAATATAGGTTATTTATGAAGAATGCCCCAGGGCTCATACTCTCGGGATTCTGCTACCTTTCCAGGATCCTGCCCCTTTGGTTTTGTCCTATTCTTGTCGGGTTGTGATAGCATGTGTACCATTCTCAGGGGATCTCAACCTTTTGGGTTGCTACTATCTTATCCCCACTTTCTATGAGGTTACTGTTTGGGGATTTTCTATCCTTACTTGGTTTTCTCCCTCAGATCTTTACTATAGCTTGAGCGACAACTTGCCTGCCCTTTGCAGAGTGATAAACAGCTTGGCCCCCAATCTGAGAAGACTTCTTTTAGGACCGTAATGTAGGCCGAGTTTAGGGGTTATAAGAAATGAAGGGATATTTAGGCTCAAAGATTTTATTTTAGTGGGTTGTTTAAACTAAAACTATCTGAGCACACCTTGGAACATGACATTGCCCTTACATTCCTACTTGTTCTTTTTTTTTTTTTTTAACTAGTCTTCCTATTGTTTAGGCTTATTTGGACTAAGCTATTTTCTTTGATCTGAGAGGACTTTAATTTGGATCGTAATGCGGGCTAGGTTAAGGGGTTTATGAACAAAGGGATATAAAGGTTCAAACATTATCACTTATGGGGTTCCGAATGACCCATGATCACCTTTGGTGATTTTGACTTCCCTTTCCTTCTCCCTTCTTTCCTTCTTACCTTTTTTGTTCTTTTGGACTTTTTTTTCCCTTCTAATTAGAACTTTTTCATAGAAACTTGTTCCTATGTCGACTTTTAGAGGTCTCGACGTTTTCATTCCTATTTTGGGATGACATTATCTTTTCTTTTTTTTAGCTTTTTTTTTTTTTTTTTGTGTGTCATCCGAGACTCTTCTTTGCACCAAAACTTGCTGCTATGCTTGTTCTTAGAGATGTTGCCATTGTCATATCCTCTTGGGAATCCCCATCTTCATTGCTCATTAGTTCTTGTTTATGGATTTTACCTGAACTCAGAGTGGGCGGTGATCATTGGGTCGGTATATATTTTTTTCAAAGGATGTGACCGTCTCTAGTGGGCTCTGCAAGGGGTTGTCTCCAACTGTATGGTAGTAGAACCGAGGGCCTCTCTTCATTTCAGATTAAATTGATTAGTCCATAAAGCCTTTTTACAAAATTTAGACAAAATTTCTAAATAAATCCCCATACTTTCTATCTAATCAACCATTATGCGCTTACCCCAATATGGGGCATGGTCCTTGGTTCGGGGATATCTGAATGGAAATCACTTACAGCTCTAGTGGGCTGAGCCAAGGGAAGTATTTATTTCTTTTGGAAGGATTGAACGATGGCTTCTTTTCATTTTGGGAGCTCGGCTATCCGTCGCTTAGCTAGGATATCATTTAAGTGTCGCCTCTTTAATAAGCTCTGCATTTCTTTGTTAAGTCTATCTTCCTCCTTTCTTTCATTCTCTATCTTTCTCTCAAAGGTTGTAATCTCCGTTGAATGGGATGCCCATGCTATCTCATCCTTTAAGCCGAGTCATTACAGATTGGGAAAAAATTCCTAAAAGCGATCATTATCCACAAGAGTATGAGTCAAAGGGAATGAACTAGAGCCCTTCATTTTCATTTCATCATTTTTTTACATGACATGGCCTTAATTGAAAGCATAAGCATAAAACAGGAATAAGGGCAGGAAAAGTAGGAGATAGGAAGGAAACTAGATGAATACAAAAAACATCCCTTTTTCTTTTTCATTTGATAAGCTCCTTAGACAGGCTTCGAGATTATACGCTCCACTTGCCAGGTGCCTCATTGGGTTGCGCAAGGATGATCAAGTTGCTTCCTACAGCTTTCAGGGCGCCAGTGGTGATGGTGTAGTGGTGGACCACTTTTTTCTTAACCTTTTTGGCTTCAGATGCGGTGCCCCGGCTACCCTCCAAGACTTGCAGCTTCTCAATGTTATCCTTTCCTTTGCCGAGACTGTCTGGATCAGCCTCATCTCCCATGATAAAATTGATGGTGTGGTTTGGTAATGGGCAGAAAGCAATAGGAGTTGGGTTGGCTTCTTGTGTGCAAATAACTTTTGAGTCAATTAGGTCCTGAATTTTATGCCTCAAAGAGAAGCATTCCTCAATGTCATGACCCTGGCCACCTGAATGATATTCGTAGGTTGTTGCTGAGTTGAAGTTGGGTGGTAAGGGATTGGGCAGAGGCTGAGAGGGTATAGGCTTCAGGTGTCCTACTACTAGGAGGCCATAATAAGTTGTGGTCTGTGTGCAAGCAAGTTTAGTGAAAACTCGATTTCTCCAGCTAGCTCTCTTAGGTTGAAAGGGTGTCCTAGATGTTTCTAAAGGTAGAGGATCAGGTTTGGACATAATAATGGCTGGGTCAATGGCTTGGAAATCAAGGAGGTTTTGAATTTTGCATTTCAAAGTGGGATAATTTTCTATGTTATGGCCGGCTGAGTTGGAATGGTATTCACATGATAGATTAGGATTATATGATCCGAGGGTCCGGTTGAAGATAAGCATGGAAGGTACCGGGACGAGATGATTGGCTTGGCGAAGCCGTCAGTAGGCAGTGGTTAGAGAGCAAGCCAACCGGGTGTAATCTCGATCTTTTCCCATGGTCCTTTTTTGGAGGACAATATGTTCTTTATGCGTTTGGACTTGGAGAGCTTCTGCCTGCTCATCAAGTGTTATACCTGCATGGGATAGGAGCAAAGAGACCATTGTTTCTATTTTGGTCATCCTACTCCCGAGTCCTCTTATTTCTTCCAATAGCTAAGCCTGGCCTTGCTTAAGGGCCGAGCTTGGTGGCATATTTAATGACTCCATGGATGTTATATGTTCTGAAATGAGTAACTGCTTCTTTCGGGGATGACGACCTATACAGGGGAGTTCTCTACAAGCATGGGCTTTACCCCTTCTTTTCTTTCTTTGAAATGAGGGAGGAAGAGAGAGTAAAAAACAAGGAAAAAAGAAAAGTTAATGCCTTAATTTGAAAGTTTTTATGCAATGCATGTCTTAGGGGTGCCCCTGCTATTCGAGCGAGACTAAGCATGATGTGTTGGCTCACTTTTGGAGATAGGGGGTTGCTCCTGTATGCAGTAACATACTTGTGCGAGCATGTTCATTCATTCATTCACACATTCATGCATTCATTTGATGAAAGTAGGAAGGACAATTTTATTACATTCGATTCTTTTTTTTTTTTTATTTTGTATATGGAACTAAAAGTACATTTGAAGGGGAAGGGGAACATTTTCCTTGAGACTTTCGCCTATTCTATTTTTAGTTTTGAAATCCTAAACTACTCTTGAGTCTTCGGATTCACCTTCTTGGATGGAGGTCGATGAAAAACTTTGATTTTAGATTGCCCCTTGTCTTCTTGGCAACCCTATCTCCATGAGCGAAAAGGGATTAAGGCCCCTCTTTATGAGATGACTTTGATGCATGCCATGAATCCTTAGGGTCTCTTGGTACTCTTAGGAGTTTTGGGTTGGCTTGATTTGAGCGAGAAGGTCTTTGGGCCTTTTTTGGGGTTGATTGGATGCATAAAGATCCGATGACTTGAGTTACTTTAGGAACTCTTGTCTTGGAATGATGCATGATTAGTTATGATGTGAAATGATATATACATAATAAAATGGCAAGAAGTAAATAACATAATAGCATGAATTGAACAGAATATATAAAGGAAAATAAAGCAGTCGCCCTTTCCTCCTTGGTTTTGAAATTGATGCGTGTCCTAAATTTGGCAGAGGTTCGGCTATGCATGAGGTGCTACATGAGCATGAGGTTGGGGGTTTACTAATGCTTCCTAAGAAAGCTCGATTCCAAAACCTTCAAACCTCTAGCGTCCACCCCCGAAAGGGTGAACTCCATCTTTGGTTGGTGGTTCGAGCGGGAGAACTATCAAGAGACCATAGGCTGAGAAACTGACACAGTATCTGCCCATAGTCAATATATTGTTCACCCTTCTATCTAGAAGGGTAGTAACTAGGTAAGATATGCAAAATGTAAATGCAAGTGAGAGCACCAAGTGTGTATGGAAATTTCGAAAATGGAGGAAATGACTCAACAACACACATCATATCCTGTTCATTCATTCACATACATGGCAATAAATAAGACATGAAATAAAATGTAAACAAAAGTCCACCTACAAAAGAAAAATGCAAAGAGTTAGCAACTTTTCAAAAAACTCAATGCAAGGTAAAATAGATGGGTAATGCAAGAGTATGAATATAAGCAATGAAAGCAAGTTGATGACACTTTTTTTAAAATCGTTTTGGAAAATAAGATCTGTTTTGGAAACTTAGACAAATTTGAAAAGTGGATAAAATTGGACAAAATAACAAGAGATTCTAGGTGAGTGAATGGTGAAGGGACATGTCAATGGCCTAGCCCTCTAATTATCCCCAATGGAGTCACCAGCTATTGTGCCATAATTTTTAGTCCAAGGTCCTTTCAGCTCGGGAAAACACAAAACTCTATCATTAGAACTCATCCTCTTAGAAAGATGAGTGCGACTAAGTTTGAGCTTGAAATTGGTTTTATTAAGGGATTTTTAGAAAAATAGGAGTCGCCACCTAACATGTTTAAGGTGAGTTAGAGCACTTAAGACTAAATATTAATCTGAAGATTAAACTTAGGGTTTTTGGAAAAGATTTTTGAAAGCTCCCTCAAGAGAAGGTTTTTAGGAAAACAGGTTGTTGGACAACCTTTGGAAAGATTTAAGCCCTTTTAGAAAGTAACTCCATTTTGGTCATTCGAAAATAGAAATATATGGTCCGGGGGTTGGTTACGTATAGGGAAGATATCCTAAGATCATCACGCTACACTGCCCTTTTGGTACCTACATGTCTAATTACCCTTTGTTCACTTACTAGAAAAATTGGTTACCATTATCCAATTAATATCCACTTTAGAGTTTTGAAAACGAAGTTTGGTCATCACTTTTTGGATGAATGATACATGATGCAAGTCTTGAAAAAAAAATGTTTGAATAAGATGGAAGTTTGATGGAATTTGAAATAGAAATCTTGAATGGATAGAAAGTTTTGGAAAGCGAAGTTGGGTAGAAATAAGAGTTATGACCGCACTATGTTAGGTTGCCTACGCATCTCATTTGGTGAGAATCAGGTCATTCATAGTTCGGGTAAAAGCCTGATGGAAAATAGGCGCATTAGGGCCTTAAGAAAGTTTTGAAGATACTTTGAGGTCTTTGGAAAAGTTTGAAGACACTTTGAGGTCTTTGAAAAAGTTTGAAGACACTTTGTGGTCTTTAGAAAGAGAGAACTTGAGAGTTTTGATTTGAAATCGGGTGGTGGAGTGCTTTAGAATTGAACTTTGGAACTCTTGAAAGGGGGTTTTGAAACATTTTGAAATGTATTTGGAACAACTCAAGGGAGTTTTTTGAAGTGCTTTTAAAATAACTCAAGAGAGTTTTGAAAATTTCTAGAAGTCTTGTTTCGAAAACCTTGAAGGTATAATTTTTTAGTGTCGTAGTAAATTGGTTTTTGAAAAGTTTTTTAAAAGGGTTTTTGAAAACACCTAGGACTTGGGAATTCTAATATGGACAACCTTGAAGGTTATACTTAATGTATCACCCTCCCTTGGAATCCCTAACCATAAAAGAGGTAGGGACACCTTAAGGTTTTGAGTTCTTGAAAACATTTTGGGAAATAATTGAAAGATGGAGTGTCGGAATATATGAAAAGGTTATGGAGTTGGTTTTTTGAAATCTCAAGAAAGTAGGAGGTTTTGAAAAAATGGGTTATGAGCATAGTTTAAAATTGAAAGATAATTTAAAAGGGGTTCATGAGTTGGAACCTTGAAGAATACTAACCTATGTCGGGTTGGCCTAAGTTTAGGGGTGACCTAAGGTTTACTAACTTGGCTTAGGTTAACCTAGGGTTAAGGTGATCTAGAGTTAACTAACTCAGGTTAGGTTAACCTAGGGTTGAGCAACTATGGTCAAGTTAACCTAGGGTTGGATAATTAGGGTCAAGTTAACCTAAAGTTGGACAACAATGGTCAAGTTAACCTAGGGTTGGATTGGAAGATGGTTTTGAAAGGTGGTTTTATGCACTTTTGGAAAGAATTTTGGAAAACAAATCATGTTATGCAAAGGAGTTTGGTGAACAACCCTTTTGAAGATCATTTCCATCAAAATTTGACACTAGCCAATGATATGATTTATATGGTTAGTGCTTGAAAATCATTCCGAAGGAGGTTTTCTTAGAACCATTACAAGCTTTATCTTGACAAGAGTAAGGATTTAAAAAATCGACACAATGATAACAATTTTTGAAAAACCATTTTTAATGTAAAGATGAAGAGAATAAATCTTTGAAAATCATTTTTGAGAAAAGATTTAAAAAATAATTTGTTAAAGGAAACCGTTCCAACAAGTTAGGGTTCCTATAGCCAATGTAATGAGAGACCACTCAAGAGAGGGTTCCATGGGGTCATTCCAACCACTAAAATTGAGAGAATAGAAACCTTAGAAATCAAAGAGTTTGAAAATCACTTTTGCGCAAGAATAAAAAGAGAAGGGAACTATTCTAACAATTTAGGGCTCCTATCGCCAATATAAAAGGGAGACCACTCAAGAGAGGCTCCATAGGGCCATTCCAACCACTAAACTTGAGAGAATAGAACACTTAGGAATTAGAGAGTTTAAAAATCATTTTTATACAAGTTAGTATGGAAAGATGCAAAAGTGTGAGTTAGAGGTTAATGGGGGGGGGGGGGTTCTAAGGCATGATTTCCTAGAGTCTTATTCTAAACTTCAAGGGACCAACTCTTGGGACCATTTTGAAGGGAATATCGAACTTGAAAATGACATGAAAATGAGAATAGTATAGATTTTGCAAAACATGATTATAAACGTGAAAATAAAGCCAAGCACACAAGTCATGAACAAGATAGCAATATGTAGAGAAGGTCATGAATACATATAAGGCTTTAGGCTATATTACATAATCAAGGGCCTCCTAGGCCACACCATCTTAAAGTAGGCTATAAGCACCCCATTTTTTACCGTTCGGCAACCTACGGTCCGTCCAGACTTGAGTTCAAGTCAACATGGACATATTATAGAATTCTAGTCCTAATCCAGTCAATTCATTGCTTCATGGGCCCACCAGGCCCAAATAGAGGTGAAATGACCAAAATGCCCTTGAGGGCATTGTTCGGTCCAATTCCAAATTAGGTGCGTCTTCCTGAAGACGGTAAGTCCCCTTTTTCAGTCCAATTTCAATCCCTCTCTCGAGAAAGTTGATTCCTCGAGACAGTAAGTCTATCTTGTTCGGTATGTTTTTCGAAGAACGTTTCTTCGGAACGGTAAGTCCCTTCAAACCCGTCGACCGGGATGAGACCTCAAGTCCCCTAGATGGTAGAACGGTCCACCTTTGGTGCCTGCTAACCCGCCAATACAGAAATGTCCGTTTGGCACGCCTTCCGAGAAAGTTGATTCCTCAGATGCTAAGTCCCTTTAGCAACTTCCCGAGATCAAGCAGTCTTGGGAATGATCGCGAACCGTCAGAGTAGTGGAAGTACTTGTAAACATCGCAACCGTCAGAGTAGCGAAAATACTCATAAATAGGTCAATATAGGGAATTACCAAAAAACCCCTGTATCACGGGACCGCCGTCAGAGTGGCAGAAACACTCAAAACCCATGTTAACACTGATGCTTGCTAGCCCACTTCGGTGAAAAATGACTAAACTGCCCTTAGGGCCATTTTTGGTACGTTTCTCGAGAAAATACCTAAATCCTTAGAACGGTAAGTCCACCCTTACAAGATTGTCTTAAAAGCAATCCGGCATTATTAGGTGCCTTCTAGTCAATTTCGGTCAAGATGACCATTTTGCCCCCAGGCCTCCGAACGTCCCGAGAACCACACTGACTTTGGGTATCAAACCGGTAACCTCCCGAGAATGCCTTATATAGTATTCCTAACCTTCCATTATCTTTCCGGATCATTCCGAGTCAATTTCGACAAACTCAGTGCAAAATGACCATTTTACCCCTGGTGGGCCGGTCGCCTTTTCCGACCACATCGGCTCTGGGTATTAAACCGACAACCTTTGGGGATGTTCCAAATAATGTTTCCAAACCTTGAGTCTTCTTTCGGGACATTCCAAGTCCATCCCAGTAGTTTTCCGATCCAGTTGACCGTCTTGCCATTAATGGCCCGGTCAACCCTTCCGATAATTCTTGTCATCCTTTTTCAAGTCAAATACCTCTAGGACCCTATTCTGAGGGTTCCTGTCCCTTTCCGGCTTTCCGAGCCATTCCCGGTCCCTTAAATCCTTCCCGGACCTTCCAGAGTCACTCCTAGTGAAGCCAGGCTAAAAATTACATGGTAGTCACTGGTACAGGCGCCCAAATCTTCTGAAGATATGTTGCTTGCCGACCTTAAAACTTTTCTAAGTCACTGGTGCCACTCCTAGTGGCGCCAGAAGGTTTTTTGGCTTGGCGCCACTGTAATAGGCGCCAGGTCATCCCTCTCTCTATAAATACAAAGCCTCTTCCAGCGTGAAAGGTTCGCAAACTCAGTCTAAAAACTCTACTTTTCGATACACAGAGCTCGTAGCCTCCCAAAACCCTAGTCTCCTTTAGGTTTCTCTAAACCCTAGCCACCATACACCAAACCCTAGCCAACTATACGCACATACATCTCTATACACCTATACACTAGCCTCAAAACTCTCCATTGAAGACTTGGATTGCTGCAACTATGAAGCTCTCGAAGATCAAGACGAAGACTGAAGCGAAGACTGAAGCAAAGCAAGAAAAGTAAGGTGCGCAAAGCAAAGCAAAATAAACAAGACACACGATAGGCTTTCTCTTTAAGTTTACGCATTTTCCCCCTCCCTTCTCTCTCCTAATCCACTTGGGTTTTCTTCTATTTTAATCTCCCATCTTCTTACCCCCCCTCCCCCCTGCCTTGCATGCTTGAAATAAGGGACTTCCCGGTCCATGCGTAGGATTGGGCTATTAGAGGGTCACCGTGTCGGGGGCTTTCTTTTAGTCTAATCAGAGACCACATGGGTTTGGCCCCCTTGATTTTGTGGTGAAGTTTTAACCTTGTATATTCATGACCCCAACTTGCATTGTGCATATCATGATCTTGCATTCTTCTAAAATTTGTTTTCAAACTCGTTTTCAAAAACTTGCATCAAAATTGTTTTCAAAACTTGCATCAAAATTTTCTTTTTCAAAACTTGTTTTCCAAATCACAATCCTAGGGTGATTCTAGCCTTTTCATGGTTAGGGTTGCTTTAGGAAAGTCTTACATTTAAAGTGACCGATATGGTCTAATTGTTTTCAAATCCCCGTTATTTTCAAAACCACTATCTTAAAGTGGTTCTAATCTTCTTATGGTTAGAATCGCTTTAGGAAAGTGAGATATTTTATATATTTTTTAAAAACTCTCTCCAATCTCCTTTCCAAAATTGTTTTCTAAAAACTCCCTCCAAAAATCTATTTTTCAAAAACTCTTTTTCAAACTCCTTTCCAAAACGCTCTCTTCAAAATCCACTTTCTAAAAACACTCCCTAGGTCTCCTTCCTAGAAAAACTCTTTTCAAAACTCCTTTCCAAAAACTCTCTTTTCAAAATTTGCTTTCCAAAAACTCCTTTTTAAAATCTCTTTCCTGAAAGCTCCTTCCAAAATCTTTTTTTCTAAAACTCTCCTCAAGTTCACTTTTCAAAAATCCCTTTTTAAGATTTCTTTCCATGAATCTTCTTTTTCAAAAACTCACTTTCCAAAAATCTCCTTTCTTAGAGTCCAAGTCAAACCTTAGAACCTACGATTAGGAAACCCTAATTTTCCTTCCCAAAAACATGATTTTTAATCTTGCCTTAAAACCTAGGTTTTCAAAATCTCCCTTTTTTTACATCAAAATCATAAGTTTCCAAAACCTATTTTCTACATCAAAACTATAGTCTTTCAAATCTAGGGTTTCTAAGATTCCCCTTTCCAAATCCATACCAAATCCAATCTTCCCTTTAGGAAACCAGATCCAATCTTCCACTTAGGAAACTAGATCCAATCCTCCGTTTTTGGAAACAAAATCAAAACACCTCTTTTAGAAACAAAATCCAATCCTTCGTTTTAGGAAATAGGAATCTCAACCCTTCCTAGTCCAAATCTTCCCTAATCCACTCTTTCCTAATCTCATACTTTCCTAAACCTTAAGATTCCAAAACTCAAATTCAAATCTTTCCAAAATTCTAAACTTTCTTAAGTTAAAACTTTTTAAATCTAAATCCTTCTAGAATTCTAAACTTCCCTAAACTTCAAATCTTTCTAAATCTAAAACTTTCTTACTTTCAAAATTTTCTTAAAACGAAACCTTTCCTATTTCAGAACTTTCCTAATTCGAACCCTTCCTAAACCAAAACTTTCCTAAAATGAAACTTTCCTAATTCAAAATCTTTCCTAAATTGTAACTTTCACATTTTGAAACTTTCCTAATTCGAATCTTTTCTAAATTCCAATCTTCCATTCTAAATTCAAATCAAATCCAAATCCCAATTCAATTCATTTTTCCAATCAAAATCTCTTTCTTCCAATCATACCTTCTATTTTCTATCGGACTCTTGTCCAAACTACGACTAACCTGTTTCCTTAAAAAGGATATGTAGGCAACCTGATGGGTGCGGTCACAATTTCTTTCAAATCTCCAATTCTACAGTCTTCTTCAAGTTTCTAATTCCATGATCTATTTCAAACTTCCAATTCGAAATCTCTATTTCCAAATCTCTATTTCCAATTTCTAAAACTTTCCAATTTCAAACCTATCTTTTCAAATTTCTTTTTAAATCAAATCAATTTCTTTCTAAATCTATTTTCCAACTTTTTTTTCTTGCACTTGCATATCATGCATCATGTCTTTTTTTAAACATTCTTTTCTAAAGTGGATAGGATTGGACATTTGTTCGTTGAAGACTCTCATAGGTAAATCTAGGGGGAATAGACATGCAGGTACCACAAGGGCGGGGTAGGGTGATAGCTTAGTGCGTCTTCCCTACATGTAACCAATCTCCGAACCTAGAATCATTGTTTTCGAAAGACCAAAATGGAGTTATTTTTAAAAAAAGGGCTTAAATGTTTTTCAAATGTTGCCAAACAATCTGTTTTCTTAAAAACCCTCTCTTGAGGTAGTATTTTCAAAATTGTTTTCAAAAACCCTAAGTGTAGTTTTCGGATTGTACTTAGTTTTTAGGTGACCTAACTCACCTTAATCAAGTTAGGTGGCGACTCCAAATGTTTTTCAAAAGCCCTTTATTCAAATCAGTTTTCAATTCAAACCTAGTCGCACTCATTCTTCTAGGAGGATGAGTTCTAACGAGAGAGTACAGTATTTTTCCCGCTTGTGTGTGTATTCTTCGAGTACGAAAAATCTGGGTGCGATATAGGCTAGTGAGAGATCCCCCTACAAGGTGGCTCCCACTAGCTTTCCTCTAGGCATGAACTAAGAGTCCTCTTGCTTCAAGAATGCAAGAAAGGGGGGTGAAAGATGGGGATTAAAATAGAGAATAGCCTAAGTAGGCTAGGAGGGAGAAGAGAGGAGTGGGGGAAGACAAAATATAAAAGGAATACCACCTTTTGCCTTCAATACACTTGTAATCTTCTATGGATGCTTGGACTTGAGCTAAGAGGCTTTTAAGTGTGCTTGAGGGGCTGGAAGGTGGAGTTCTATGGTGTGTAGGGCTATGTAGGTGAAGTGTATGGGTCAGGGGGAGGTGAAATCTAGCCTAAGTGTTAGAGGAGTGGGATGTATATAGAAATTCAAGGTTCTGGAGCAGTTTTAGCAGAGCTTCGCATCCATTTTTTATTCTAGAATATGCAAAGGGGGAGGCCAGTATTTATAGGCAATTTGGGAGAAGCCTGGCACATGCGCTACTTGGGCATGGCCAAAATTTTCCCTGGCACACGTAGCACATGTGCTGGTACTGTTCCATTGCCAGAATGCTATTTGGCACCCATTGTACTGGCTAAATCCTAACGATTGATCGAACTTTGCTCGATTTGATCAAAATCTGGGTGCATATAGCATACGCTCCGTCATCGGGAGTGTTTGTTTAAACTTTGCCTCGATAATTGAGCTAACCGGGAAAGTTTAAGAGGAAATGGTTGCACCCATAATGTTCTCCTAGGGTTTCTCGTAAACTTTCGTGTTTCTAAAAAATTCAAATGGTGTTCGAAAGTGTGAGATATTGTCTAGAGAAATGTGCATAAACTTGCATCTTTGCGGAGCTGCTGTGATACGCTCCGTGGGGTTTCGAAAGTAGCTATTTTTGTGTTGCATGATCGAGGTCTTCAGGAAGCGACCTTTTCGATCGGACCGTACCGATGGAAAGTACTCTGGAAATACTTTTGAAAATTTTCTAATTTACGCATTTTTGAAATCGTTTGACGGTGCTTTTAATCAGGGAATTGGAGAAAAAGTTAACCTTGGCGGAACATCTGTGAGACATCCTAGGGGTTACCAAAAGTAGTAGTTTTCAAGCCACGCAATGAGGAGCTTCTGGAAGCAATCTATCCGATCGAGCCGTATCAATGGAAAGACCTATGAATGAGCTTTCAGGAATTCCTTGGTTTACGCATTTCTCAAGTCATTTGACCGTGCGTTTTAACCCGAGAATCGGGAGAAAAGGCAATTTTGGCAGAGCGTCTGCTAAATGCTCCGAGAAACTTTTATTGAGTCGGGTGCGTTTAGTGTTGTAAGGTCCTCTTTAGGTTAAACATGGGTGTATGACAAGACCCATCATTCAATATTCTAGGACCACTGTAGTTTCGAGGCGCGTTTGGGTCGCTAGGGGCAAAATGGTCATTTTGGCTGGGTTTGGTTGAAAATGGTCAGGAATGGATTGGAGTGTAATGTTAAGCGTGTCGGGCCATTTAGGAATGATCCTTGGAGAGTCTTTCACTACTCAGTGGTAAAACGGTCATTTTGATCAAGTTAGTCGGAATGGGACCAAATGGTGTGCGGAGGACGCCTAAGGGCTTAGCACCATTTTGGAAGGGTAGACTTACCATGGTGAGGGATTTTGAACTTTCTCAAAACGTGCCTGATGGCCGAAGGGGCAGGTTTGGTTATTAGGCCTCTATTGGGCTCAGCGGGCCCGGGAAGTAGTTGACTGATTGGATCGAGGTTTAAAAGTTGATTTGGGCTTGAATGTGCTTACAAAGTTTTGAAAGGGAGTTTGGGTCGGCCAGAGATTGCCGAGCGGGCAAAAATGGGGTGCTTACACAAATCAATGCATCAAAGACTAAAATTACAGTCTTCCAGCTAGTGTGCATCTTACTAAAATTGCAGTCTTCCAGCTAATGTGCATCTTACCCACGTTGCAGCTTTTTTTGTTATTTGATAACCATGCATTGTGACAAATTGCCATATGGCCATTTAAGAAAGTTTTGGATTTTTTATTTTTTTTTGACAATAGAAACATTTCGCAATAGCCACTGTAAATTTTATTAAATAACCCACCTTCCCTCGTGATGATCTTTCTAGTTATTCTAATTTATAATTTTTTCATTGTGACATTTTGGGATTTTAATTTTGTCTGCGTATGGAATTTGACTTTTGGATTAATAACCTGGGCAAAGTGTGACGTTACTAAAAACCTTATACTGTTATCTAGGTGTTGCGCCTTGTTTCCGGGCCCCGGGTCCATTCTCTCTCTTTCTTAACCCGGGGGTGGGAATTTGGTACGGTGCTCTCTCGTTAAAACTCGTCCTCTTATAAGGACAAATGTGACGTGGTTTGAATTTTTGAAATAGATTTGATTAGGGATTTTTGAAAAGGTTTTTGGAGGCGCCACCTAACATATTTAAAGATGCGTTAAGTCATCTACACCAAGTAAAACCCGAGGGTTAAACTTATGTTTTGGAAGGGTTTTGTTTTTGAAAAACGTCCTCATAAGAGAGTTTTAAAAGGTAAGGTTGCTTGACAACTCTAAAAACGTTGGAAAGCCCTTTTGAAAATTGACTCCGATTTTGGTCTTTGAAATAGAAATTCTTAAGTCCGGGGGTTGGTTACGTGTAGGAAAGATGTCCTAAGACTATCACCCTACCCTACTCTTGCGGTACCTATATGTCTAATCACATTTTACTCACCTAACTACAACTCACCAGTTACCTATGTTTAATGCTATCCACTTAGAAGAACTTTTGAAAAACAAAGTTTGAAAAAGAGTTTGGAAGAAAGAATTGAGTTTGAAAAATGGTTATGGAATTGGGAATTTGGAAAGGATTGTGACCGCACCCCTTGAAGGGTTGCCTACATATCTCTTTAAAGAGGATTAGGTCAGTCATAGTTCAGACAATAGTCTAAAAGAATTTGAATTTTGAAATGGGTTCCTATTTCTAGAAAATTTTCATTTTTAGAAAGTTTCCTTTTCAGAAAGATTTGATTTGATTTTGAAATGTTTTCTTTTCAAGAAAATTGAGATTTGAAGAGATTTCCTTTTCAGGAAGATTTGATTTGATTTTGAAATGTTTCCTTTTTAGGAAGATTGAGATTTGAGAAGATTTGATTTGTTTTGAAAAGATTTGATTTTGAAAAAGGCAAGTTTGGATTGTTTCCAAAATGGAAGGAGTTAAATTAGGTTAAATTTGGAAGGTTTTGAAAAGGAGCGATTTAAGGGATTTGCAATAGAAGGTTTTGATTTGAGTGAAAAGGAAAGTTTGGAAAAAGGGAAGTTTCGATTGATTTGGAAATTGAGGATTTTGAGGGATTGAAAATGGTAGGATTTTGGCCTAAAAATGGAAGGTTTCCAAGTTGGCAAAAACAAAAATTTCCTAGGATTGGACTTCTAGGGTTTAATAGATATGAGTTTTAGAAATAGTTTGAAAAATAAATCTTTTGAAAACATATTTTAGGGCTTAAAACCCTAACTTGAATTGTAGACATCCAAATGAATATTGCACCTTGCCTAAGGCCATTCTAGCCATTGAAATGCTATAATCGCTTTAAGCTTATGGCTTTGAAAAGCAATAAAGGCACAAAGCCAAAAATGTGGACCTTTTGGGTCATTTTGAATGTCACACACTTCTCGAAACAATCCCAGTCATGAAAAGACTAAGATCATTCCGAGATCGGGTTTTTGAAAAGAGACAAATATTAGGCTATTAGAAGCCATTTAAAATGTCACACTTTTCTAGAAAAACCCTAACCATAAAGGGTCAAGATCCACCTACAATTGTGGTTTTAAGAAAATTACTTTAGAAAATGGTTTTTAAAGGATAGGGGAATGACATGAACGCAAATACAATTTTACGATAGTAATGGCATGAAACATACAAGGTTAGATATCACCATATTGCAAGAGGGCCTTAAGGCCATGCCGTGAAGCAAGTGAGGGCCAATAAGAGAGTTTCGATTGGTAATCTCCTCTTGTTCACTCTCAACATAGACTTAACGTCCTCTTATTTTCAAGCATACAAGAAAGGGGGGTTTAAAGATAGGGGATTAAAAAAGAGAGGAATCCAAGTGGGTTTAGAGGGAGAAGAGAAAATGGGGGAGTATGGAAAAGTAAAATGGGGATTATCTTGTTTTGTTGCTTCTTTCTTTGGTGGAGGCTTGGGCCTTTGACTTGTGAAGGCTTTGGAAACTTTCAGGCAGCGAGGCGAACCTTCAGTAGAGCTCAGAAGCTAGGGCTTCAGGTATTCGGACTCGGACTCGGCCAGCAGGACTTCGAGAGAGAGAGAAAGGGCTCCAAGAGCTATCTGGAATAAAGGGGGAGAGTTTCTGGAAAATTGTTTCGACCCAAAACAATATAGGGGGGTCTGTATTTATAGTGCAATTTTAGGGGGATTGTGCGCCACTTGTAGTGGTGCAGGGTCATTTAATTTTGGCTTAAAAAAAGGCTGGATACGAGGCTGGATATGTGCCACTATTAGTGGTGCATGGCTAAAGAATGGACATGTTTCACTCGAAGTAGAGCAAGGAGGTTCTGGTTCGAAAAGGGAAGGTGCCGGATGGTGGGGCCCAGCTAGAAATAGAAGAGAATACTCTAGAAACTGCCCCAAAGGTTGCCGGTTTGATTCCCGGAGTTGGTATGGTTAAAGAGAGTGACCAGACGACGGTCACCTCATCTCAGGAGATCTAGTGTTGACCAAAATTGATCGGGGTTGACCGGATGGACCAGAGTTGACTAGAGTTAACTGGATTGACCAGAGTTGACTAGGGTTGACCAGAGTTGACTGAAGTTGACCAGAGTTGACTGAGTGTCGCAGGTTTGATACCCAAAGCCAGTATGGTTTCCTAGGGTATTTGGATGCTTAAGGGTAAAATGGTTATTTTGACCGGGGAACCTCCGAAAAAGGACCGGGGTTGATTGGATGGCACTGAACATACCGGACCATCTAGGGACGGCTTTGGAAGGTAGTCTTACCATTTGAGAACTTTATACTTTCTCGAGGAACGTGTCGGGCCCGTTGGGGGCAAAATGGTCATTTTTCATCGGGACGGGTTAGCAAGCATCGGTGTTGACCGGTCTAGATCTAGTCTAGACTTCTGTCTGAGGAATTGGTACTTTCTCGATGGATAGGCTTGAAAGGGTCTTATTGCCTTGAAGGATAAACTTTCTCGAAGGTTGTGTCAGACTGAGACGATCTTCCATTCTTGAGGGATTTGTGTTTTGTCGAAGACTGTGCCAGGCTTGGACGGCCTTCCATTCTTGAGGGGTTTGTGCTTTCTTAAAGAACTTGTCGGATTAGTGGACATTCTGCATTGGCGAGCTAGCAAGTGCCAGAAGTGAACTGCTCTTCCATCTCGAGGATTTAGGTACTTTCTACAGATGAGTATGAAAGGGGCTTTACCGATCCGAGGAGTAAACCTTCTTGGTGATCATATCATGCTAGATTGAATGGTCTTACTGTCAATGAGGGATCAACTTTCTCGAATGACGAGACAACTGGATTTGACTTTGGATTTGAATGGACTTATCACCTTATGAAAGACGTGCCGGACTGGATTGGATTGAGTAATACACAAGAGGCATTCTAGTCATTTTGCCTCTAGTGGGCCTAGGGGGCTCGTGAAGCAGTTGATAGACTGGGTTGGATCTTGGAAGCTGGTTTGGACTTGAGTATGCTTATGTTGGTTTGAAGGTGCTTCCGATCAGGCTGGAGATCGCCGAGTGACCAAAATGGAGTGCTAACACTATGTTATTATTTCCAATTGTTAAATTTATTTTGGAAAAATTTGATCCCTAATAGTGCTCCCTCAAGCACTGTATATGTTAATTTAGTGAACATGTGCAGCGCTCAATTATTATTTATTTGGCCCTCACCATCTTATTTCACTTTGGCTCTAAGCCCAATCTTGATTATGGCTAAAAGCCGAATTTATTGGCTTGATGCCTAATTAGAAAATTTCAGGCTTGATGCCCAATTAAAAAAATTTCTGGCTTGATGCCCAATTGATGGCTTAATGCCTAATTTGAAATTTCTGGCTTGATGCCCAAGTATATGTTAATTTAGTGAACATGGGCAGCGCTTGACTATTATTTATTTGGTCATCACCATCTTATTTCACTTTCGCTCTAAGCCTAATCTTGATTATGCCTGAAAGCTGAATTTATTGGCTTGATACCCAATTAGAAAATTTCAGGCTTGATGCCCAATTAAAACAAATTCAGGCTTGATGCCCAATTGATGGCTTAATGCCTAATTTGAAGTTTCTGGCTTGATGCCTAATTAAAAAACAAACTTTAAGCTTGATGCCCAATTAAAAAAAATTTCAGGCTTGATGCCCAATTTATGATAATCATATTATTGTGATTTTTTTTTTGTTTACCATATACTAAAAATGATTTTATTCCTTTGCTATTTGGCAGGAATGGTTGCATACGGTGATGCTGATTTGTAACGAGCAATTAATGAGGATGGAAATGAATATGTAGATGGTCCCTATTATAAAAGATCAGTTCCCATTAGTGATATTCCAGTTCAACTACCTGTTGAAAGTCAAGTTAATTGGACTCCTAATGATTTTTGGAATTTGAGTCAAAAAATGATGAAGATGTTGTAGAAGTTTGCAAAAATCATGGTCCTTAGTTTGATGCATTGACTTTGGTTCTAGTGAACAATGAAGCTCATGGAGATAAAAAATTTATGGTTGAGCTGAATTTTTATCCTATTTTGCACACATTTTTAAAGGATAAGACTCCTTGAGAACGTGATTATTTATTTCCTAGTTGTGCCAATTACCAATTCTTTCTTATGGAACGGACTGAATTGATTTTCGAGAATTACAAGAAT
Organism: Euryodendron excelsum; assembly: GCA_033060915.1. NCBI lineage: Eukaryota > Viridiplantae > Streptophyta > Magnoliopsida > Ericales > Pentaphylacaceae > Euryodendron > Euryodendron excelsum. The sequence goes on along the minus strand of CM065381.1, from coordinate 31,936,259 downwards.
GTTCTTGATCAAGTAGGCATCTATGGTGTTGTAGCTGTATCTTGATATCTTTATCGCATTGCCCCCGGTGTTATGAAAGGGTGGTGGCGAAATAAGTATATCATTTCACGATTTGAAGGTTATTGGAGGTCTTCCAATTTTTGAAATTCCTTACGAGAAGTTTATATCTACCAATGAATAGTTATTGAAAATAGATGAAAATGGAAAGGAAATATATTATTCAACTGTTTCTGAATTATTGTTGATTCACACGAAATCATGTATTGATCTTGGCATGTCAAATGTGACTTGGTCGCACTAGATAGATTACTTTTATCGAGGGGTTGCAACTTATGGGGCATGTGGCAAGTTTTGAATCTCTAAAATACCCAATCATGACTGGAAAATTTTAGACATGCCATTAAAGATGTCTAAAACTGCTAGTTTGACTGCTATCTCTTTAGCTCAGTAGGTATTTTTTTATTTTAATAATTTTAATTTTATGAATGAAAAATTATTTTGACATTTTCATTCCTTTTTTTTTTTAACAGGTTTCTATTTCCATACAAAGGTTTTATACTGAGACCTGACACTTTTGTTATGGCATCTTTGATGGCTCGTGGAAGGAAAGTTTCACTTACACCAACATTGGTTGACTTTATATACCATAGACTTTGGTGAAATTTCCAAATGTCCCAGAGGACCTAGTTCAGCTAGCTTAGCTTTTCCAATTCATTATTTAATTGGCTGGTTGGGAGAATATTTTTCAGAACTTTATAATGGTAGGCAGATGAAAGATTTTTCTGAATACTACCCATTACTTGCTAGATATTTAGGAATTATTGCAAAGTAATTCCATATATGTCAAGAGAGAATAATTTTTAGGGCAGAACAACATGTGAGATATTATCTAAACCCTTATGAACAACTCAAAGATGCTCAACTCATGGACGATGGGAGACTTTTTGTTGATGAATTTGAATTTTTAATGAGCATTTGCTTTGCTGATATACTAATCCGAGTTGGTCTTAAAATGGGAGTAGAACCCTATTACCCAAATAGATTTGCTTGTTAATTTGAGTTTGATCAAGGGGTTTCGGCAAATGATCTTAATTCTGCCGTTGTTCAGAAAGGCCTTTGTGGTATTAAACGTTCGGCTATGGCACAAGCTCCACTATTTCGTCATAGTACTTATGCACTCTTCTACATTCCCCATATGTGTCACATGGGTTCTTCCTCATGGTGGTATTGTTTTGGGTGGGTGCAAAGTTCTATGTCTTATTTAGGCCCATCTGTGTATAAGGTTCAAATAACTTTGATCAAAAAATGGGTGAACAAGACAGACCAAATTTTTATTATTCAGAATATCAATGATATTCCAAAGTGCGTGCAAGGAGTTATGAAACTTTCTGAGATTGATATTAATGCTTCGAGACTTGATGTTGTTACTCTAAAGCTTGACATGACTATGGAGAAACGTGATGTGAGTTTAAGTCAGAATTATCATGATGGTAAGAAGGCCAAAGTTCGAGCTCATGCAGAGAGTTTTTCTAGTGACAAAGATGATACATCTAATGACAAGGATTATGAAAGAGCCCATTACAACAAATTTGATGATTTAGATAAGTCTGATAATCCCGAGCCTAAGACTTCTTTTAAGGACTTTTAGATTTGTAATGATAAAAAGATTAAAACTTCCTCACAAATAAGTGTCCCTAAAGATGAACCTGTAACGGAAGTTGAATAGGTTGACTATGAAGATGATGATGACCCCATAACAGATGTATCTTATGATCAGTCCCTTGAGATTTTAGAATCATCTAAGGAAAATTTTGAATTTCTAGAAGATTCTAATCTTGAAGGTCCAAGTGAGACAACTTTTTCATTGCAAGAGCTTTCCAAAAAGCTTATGACCAATGATAGAGATTACATTGATGCATTGGTAAGGGACCTTGTTATTAGCCTTATGAAACAAATAGCTGCACAACTATCTTATACTTTATCACCAATATATGTATTGGAGCTTCGTCCTAGAATCATGAAATCGTTAAATGTGATCCATAAGAACATTGTTGAATTTGCTCCTAGGAAAGATGAAATTGATTGGTTTGCTAGCCAAGTTAGACAACTATTTGATTTGTCTGAAACCATAACTCAAGATGGCAACACTTTAGAGAAGATTGACATTAGTCAGATCAAGATCTTAACATAATATCATGAAGGTTATTTGGATATCCAACAGAAACTGAAATTAGACCTGACTGTTGCTTTGAAGAAATCAAAAATTCTTCAGGACAAGGAAGCAAAAATTTTGGAGGAGGAAACTAGAATCAAAGTTTTGAGAAGTTAATTGGAAACTGACAAAACAGAAGTTCAAGAAGAAATTAACCAATTGCAATCTTCACTTAAGGAGCAAAGAACAATTGAGGTAGAACTCCAAAAAACTCTTATGGAAGCTGGAAAAGAGAATATGCAAGCAGTCGAAGCTCACAAAGTGACTGTTCATAATATTTGTGACTCGTTGAATTTATTTTTGACAAAAGAATGAGTAGTTTTTTTTTTTTAACTCATGTTTATTTGAACCTCTATTTTGACTAGTTTAGTTATTCCATTTTATTTAATGTTGACTTGGAATGTGAGAATTTCATCAATTTCACAATTTGGAACATCATTGACAAAACAATAATGTTTTGAACGGTATCTTGTTTAGCTACTAGATTGCCTACGTACTTTTGACGAGATCAAGCCTTATGTAGTTCAGTTTTGAAAAATATATTATTTTTATCTTTTGAAAATGAGTGATTGAACTTAAAATAAAAATTTCAAGCTGCTTAAATATCCGAATCGGGAACAAAATCTAGATTGGAAGCAAGTCAAAATATAGCTCAATTTGAAAATAATTTTTTTTTTAAAAGAATGACTAAACTTGAAATAAAATTCTAAGCTGCCTACATATTCGAATTGGCAACAAGTCAGGATTAGAATGAAGTCAAAATATAGTTTAATTTGGAAATTGTTTTTGAAATAATGACTGAACTTGAAATAAAAATTTCAAGCTGCCTACATATCCACGTCGGAAACAAAGTCCGAATTGGAATCAAATCAAAATGTAATTCACTTTAAAAAAAAATTTTCTTTAAATAATGACTGAAGTTGAAATAAAAATTCCAAGCTGCCTACATATCCTAATTGGGAACAAAATCCAAATTGGAATCTGGTCAAAATGTAGTTCACCTTGTAATTTTTTTTTTTTTGAAATAATAACTGAACTTAAAATAAAAATTCCAACCTGCTTACATATCCTAATCGGGAACAAAGTCTGGATTGGAATCAAGTCAAAATATAGTTCAAAGAAATTTTTTTTTGCAGCCCTTCATAGTTTAAACTTTTGTGAAGCAGGAGTATTATGCAGTTTTGGCTCATGCAATGAGGAGCATGAGAAGCATAATACAGTTAAGGCTCGTGCGACAAGGAGCTTAAGAAGCACCATGCAATTTAGGCTTATGCGACAAGGAGCTTCTTCTCTTCACTTAAGCATAGAACTTCTTAATGAATTTCTCGTTAACACAGGAATAAATGCATTTGCCTTCTGAATTGGAAAGTTCATATGCTTCTTTGGGAAAAAATTTAATGATAACATATGGCCCTCCCTATTTTGCTTCAAATTTTCTTTTCAATCTTCTTATAATGACAACTGGCCATTTTACTGTCAAAACCAAATCACCCACCAAAAAAGATCGGTATTTGACATTCTTGGTAAAAGAACCGGCCACTTAGGGTTGGTAGATTTCAAGTCTTTGCTGGGCATTAAGCCTTCTCTTGTCAAGTGCCTCAAGCTTTGCTAATCTTATTTTAGCATTATCATCTGGATTTGTGAGCTGAGTAGCTATTATGAGGGATGGTAATTGCACTTCCAATAGAAGTACAGCCTTTGAACCATAAACAAGGTTGTATGGTGTGCAACCAGTAGATGTTCGCACGGTTGTTCCGTATGCCCATAAAGCTTCAGGAAGATATTTAGGCTACTCTCTTTTATTCTTTGTGACCATCTTTTTAAGGATTTTACTGAGCACTTTGTTAAAAGCTTCTGTTTGACCATTTGAAAATGGATTGTAACTTGCAGAACGTCCATATCAAAACTTGAATTTTTCAGTCAACTTTGTGATTATTGCACTTTTGAAGTAGAGGGCATTATCTGAAATGATTTTCAAAGGAATTCCATAACGATACATTATATGATTCCTAATGAAATTTGCAACATCAATAGTCCTTACTTCCTTTAGTGGTATTGTTTTAGCCCATTTTGAAAAATAGTCAATCCCGGCCAATATATATTGGTGAGAACATGAAGATGGGGGTTTAAAAGGACCCATAACTTCAAGACCCCAAGTTTCAAAGGGCCAAGATAATATAGAAGGATAAAGTGGTTGTGGAGGTTGATGTATGAAATCTCTATAAAGCTGGCACACTTTGCATGTTTTGGCAAACTTTATTGAATCTTGAACGATGGTTAGCCAATAGTAACCTAACCTTTTTAATTGCCTAGCGAGTTTGGGGCTAGCTTGATGTGCACCATAGGTTCCACTATGAGTTTCATGAAGGGTTTGAACAACTTCTTCTTTTGATAAACACCTTAAGAGGATTCCTTCGAAAGACCTTTTATACAAGGTGTCATTCAGATATGCAAATTGTAGAGCTCGTTGTCATAGATCAACTCTTTTCTTTGGGTCAATTGGTAATCTTCCATGTAAGAAACAATCAATTAATGGTTGACGCCAATCTGGATTTTCTTCAATTTCACAAACATTTACCGCATTTGTAGTTTCTGCTTCATCAATGCGATTGAATGTTGAGGTAGCAAATGATGTTCCCCGACTACGATTTGTATATTCCTTTGTTCGGGTAAAGTTAAAGATACTACCAAATTAGCCAATACATCGGCTTTATCATTTTATGATCTAGGCACATGATCAATATGAATCTCTTGAAATTGAGAAACTAGATATTTAGCTCTTTGGTGATAAGATATCAAATTCTCATTTCTAACTTCATACTTGCGGTTTAATTATTTGATAATTAATTGAGAATCACCATACACTTGTAAAAAGTCAATTTGCATTTTTAGTACTTCTAGGCCAATGATTAGGGCTTCGTATTCTGCCACATTATTGGAACATAATGCCAAAAGAGAGAATGAATATGGAATTAAACCCTTAAAAGGAGTCACGAAAACAATGCTTGCCCCTACTCCCTTCCTTCTTAATGCCCCATCAAAGAACAATTGCCATGATGAAACTTCAACTGTCAACACTTCTTAATTAGGAAAATCATCTAGTAATTGCATGTTATTGGGCACTAGATGTGCTGCGACAAAATCAGCAAGTGCTTGACCTTTTATTGCTTTTTGAGGCACAAAATTGATGTCAAACTTTGTTAATAGAAAGGACCACTTGGCTAGTCGACCAGACAAGAATGGTTTAGACATCAAATATTTCAATGGAGTAGCTCTTGAAATTAATCTAACAGGATACGCAAGCAAATAATGCCTCAGTTTTTGGACATCAAAGATTAATGCTAAGCAAACTTTCTCAATGGGAGAATAATTGTGTTCTGCCCCAATGAGTGTATGATTGATGTAGTACAAAGCATTTTCTTTCTTTTCATCATTATTTTGGGCAAGCAATGCCCCCAAAAAGCATTCAAGAGCTGCAATGTACAAAATTAATGCTCGTCCTTTGATTGGAGCCATTAAAATTGGAGGCTTTGTAAAATATTCTTTAATACTATTAAAAGCATTTTGACAATTTTGTTCCCATACAAAAGGAATATCTTTTTTCATCCATATGGTAAATGGTTGATACTGTCCTAATAAATTTGAGATGAACCTTCTTACTAAGCCAATCATCCTCGAAGCCCACGTAATTGGCATAAATTATGAGGAGGAGGCATTTTCAAAATTGGTTTGATTTTTGTGGGATCAATTTCAATTCCTCGGTGTTTGATAACAAAACTAAGGAATTTTCCTGATATTACCCCAAATGCACAGTTTAAAGGGTTCATTTTGAGTTGATATTTTTGAAGTCTTTCAAAAACTCTTCTCAAATCATTCAGATGTTGAGCTCTTTTCCTGGTTTTAACAACCAAATCATCCATATAACATTCAAGCATATTGTGGAGCATGTCATTGAAGACAATTGTCATGGTTCGCTGATAAGTGGCTCCTATATTTTTTAACCCAAAAGGCATTATTGTATAACAAAATATCCCCTTTGGAGTGCGAAAGGCAGTAAGCTCTTCATCTTTAAGTGCCATTTTTATTTGATTGTATCCTAAAAATCCATCCATAAAGGATAAAGCACCGAATCCAATGGTTACATCCACTAACAACTCGGTAATTGGGAGTGAGAATTCATCTTTTCAGACATGCGTCGTTTAAATCTCTAAAATCTATACAGGTACGAACTTGTCCACTTTTCTTTTTGACTGGCATAATATTTGTGAGCCAAGTCAGATATTGAATTTCTCGGATAAAACCAGCAATTATCAATTTTTCAACTTCATCTTTCATTTGCACCATTAGCTCTGCTAAAAAATGATGTTGACCTTGCTTAATGGTGCGTTTTTCTTTTGAGAAGGATAATCGATGGACTACAACTTTAGGATCTAATCTTGGTATTTATTGATATCCTTAAGCAAATACATCTCGGTACTCCCAAAGAAGACTTCGATAGGTAGTTAATTCTTCTTCAGAGAGAAGAGAACTGACAAATATAAGCTTAGGATCTTCAACAGTTTCGAAGTTGATTTCGTTGAGTTCATCAACAGTGGCTTGGCCACCATCTTCTATCTGAGAGGGTGTAGGTTGAATTATGTTAATAAATTCAGGAGAATCTACATCTATTGAATTGTTGTCTTTCTCTTGAGTAGAAGAGTCTATTGATTGGTGCTCCTCAATGGAAACATAATTAACTTGTATAGTCTCTTCCAGATTTTCATCACATGATATGATGTTATTGTAGCAATAGTGGTCACTACCTACACTCTCCTCATCATTGTAAGCACCCCATTTTTGACCGCTCAGCAGTCTACACTCCGTCCAGACTTGTTTTTAAGTCATTTTGGGCATATTCCTATCGAATCCAATTCTCTAGTTCCAAATTCCGTCTTTCCATCGCTCCGCGAGCCTGTTAGGCCCAAATAGAGGCAAAATGACCAAAATGCCCTTAGGGGCATTGTCCGTTCTTATTCCCCTTTCCAATCCCTCTCTCGAGATAGTTTATTCCTCGAGACGATCCGAGTAGCAAAACTACTCATAAAACCGTTAGAGTAGCGGAAATACTCACAGAACCGTTAGAGTAGCGGAAATACTCACAAAACTGTCAGAGTGGCAGAAACACTCAAAATCCAGGCACGTCTCCTCGGAGACGGTAAAACCCTTTTCCAATCCCTCTCTCGAGACAGTTTATTCCTCGAGACGGTTCCAATCCAGGCACGCCTTTTCGGAGACGATAAGACCCCTTTTCAATCCCTCTGTCGAGACAGTTTATTCCTCAAGACGGTCCGAGTAGCAAAACTACTCATAAAACCGTTAGAGTAGTGGAAATACTCACAAAACCGTTAGAGTAGCGGAAATACTCACAGAACCGTTAGAGTAGCGGAAATACTCACAAAGCCGTCCGAGTAGTGGAAATACTCACAAATCATCAACCCCGTCCGAGTAGCGGAAATACTCCCAAATCATCAACACCGTCCAAGTAGCGGAAATACTCAACCCTATCCGAGTAGCAGAAATACTCACAAATCATCAACCCCGTCCGAGTAGCGGAAATACTCACACCGTTAGAGTGGCGGAAACACTCAAAACCTAGGTCAACACCCGTGTTTGTTAGCTCACTTCGGTGAAAAATGACCAGACTACCCTTAAGACCTTTTTCGAGAGTTTCCGGTCAAGATGACCATTTTGCCCCTAGGCATCCGAATGCCCCGGGAACCACACCGGCTCTGGGTATCAAACCGGTAACCTCCCGAGAATGCTTCTTGTAGTATTCTCAACTTTCCTTATCTTTCCGGATCATTCCGAGTCAGTTCCGGCCAACCCGGTACAAAATGACCGTTTTGCCCCTAGAGGGCCGGTCTCCTTCTTCGACCATACTGGCTTTGAGTATCAAACCGGTAATGTCTAGAGAATATTTTTTTAGTATTCTCAACCTTCCTTTACCTTTCTGGACCATTCTGAGTCAGTTTCGGCAAACCCAGTACAAAATGACCGTTTTACCCCTAGTGGGCCGGTCTCCTTTTCTGACCACGCCGACTCTGGGAATCAAACCAGCAACCTCTGGGAACATTCTAAATAATGTTTCCAGATTCCAAGTCTTTTTCCGGGACAATCCGAGTTCGCCCCGGCAGTTTTCCGGTCAGGTTGACTGTTTTGCCCCTAAAGGCTCGGTCGACCTTTCCGACATATCTTATCTTTATTTTTCAAGTCAAATACCTCCAGGACATTATTTTAAGTGTTCCTGCTCCCTTCCGGCCTTCCGGGTCATTCCCGGCTCCTCCAAATCATTCCCGGACTTTCCGGAGTCACTCCTAGTGAAGCCAGGCTAAAATTTACATGGTAGTCACTAGTACAGGCGCCCAAATCTAGTCAAAGATACGTTGCTTGCCGACCTTAAATCTTTCCTAATTGGCTGGCGCCACTACTAGTGGCGCTAGTGTAAAGTTTGCCCTGGCGCCACTGCAACAGGCGCTAGGTTTGTCCTCCTTCTATAAATACAGAGCCTCATTCAACGTGAAAAGGGTCTGCAAACTTAACTTAAGAATCCTATATTTCGATATACAGAGCTCGAGCACCTCCTAAACCCTAGCCTCCTTAGGTTTTCCAAACCCTAGCCACTATACACAAACCCTAGCCTCCTATACGCTCATACACTCTCTCATACACTCATACACTAGCCTTCAACCGTCCTTTGAAGACTTGAAGAGCTGTCATTCAAAGCTTGAAGACAACTCTTGAAGACTGAAGGTAAAGATCAAGACAAAGACCGAAGACCGAAGACCGCACGGCGCGCAAAATAAACAAGATACAAGGTAGGCTCCCTATTTAATTTTCTGCACTTCCCCCCCTCTCTCTTCTCTCTCCGACCCACTTGGGTTTTCTCTATTTTAGTCCCCCATCTCTTTCCCCCCCTTTCTTTGCATGCTTGAAACAAGGGGACTCTCGGTCCATGTCTAGGATTAGACTGTTGGAGAGTCACCGTGTCGGGGGCTTTCTTCTAGTCTAACCAGAGACCACGTGGGTCCGGCCCACTTGATTATGTGGTGAAGCCTTAGCCTTGTATGTTCACGACCCCAAATTACATTGTGCATATCATAGTCTTGCATCTTCCAAAAATCGTTTTCAAAGTTGTTTTTCAAATCGTTTTCAAACTTGTTTTCAAAATTGCATCAAAATCTCTTTTTTCAAAATTTGTTTTCAAAACCACAATCCTAAGGTGATTCTAGCCTTTCCATGACTAGGGTTGCTTTAGGAAAGTGTTATATTAAAAGTGACCTTTTGGTCTATATTTTCGAACCTTGTTTTCAAAACCTCTTTCTTAAAATGGTTCTAGCCTTCTTATGGCTAGAATCGCTTTAGGAAAGTGAGACGTTTTCATATTTTTCAAAAAACTCTCTCTTCAAAAATCTCTTCCTAAAAATCACTTTTTCAACATACTTTCCTAAAACTCTCCTTTTCAAAATTGTTTTCAAAAACTCCCTTCCAAAATCTATTTTTCAAAACTCTCTTTTTCAACTCCTCTCTAAAATCCTTTCCTCAAAATTCGCTTTTTTAAAAAGCACTCCCTAGATTCACCTTCCTAAAAACTCTCTCCAAAAACCTTTCTAAAAAACTATCTTTCCAAAATCTTCCTTCTAGAAATTTCCCCTCTAGGATTTTCCTTCTAAAATCTACGTTTCCAAAAACACACTTTCCAAAACTCCTTCTCTTTAAAATCCTTTTCTAAAAACTCCATCTTCAAACACACATTCCAAAAACTCCTTCCTAGGATTCCCTTCTAGAAAACCTTCGTTTCTAAAAACACACTTTCTAAAAAACTCTTTCCTTAGAGCCCCAAATCAAGCCCTAGAACCCACAATTAGGAAACCCTAATTTTCTTTTCAAAAACATGGTTTTCAAACTTTGCCCCAATCCTAGGTTTCCAAAATCTCTTGTTTTCATATCCAAACTATACATGTTTCCAAAACCTCTTTTCTACGTCAAAACTATAATTTTTCAAACCTAGGGTTTCTAGAGTCTCCCTTTCCAAATCCTTGCAAAATCCTATCTTCCCTTTAGGAAACTGAATCAAATCTCCTCGTTTAGGAAACTAGTTCCGGTCCTCCGTTTTTGGAAACAAAATCAAATCTTTTCTTTTAGAAACCAAATCCAATCCCTTCCAAATCCAAATCTTTCCTAATTCAAATCCTTCCTAATCCTCCACTTTCCTAAATCATAAGTTTCTTAAACCTAAACCTTAAATCTTTCCTTAAATTTCAAAATTCAAATCTTTCCTAATTCAACCCTTTCCTAATTCTACCCTCTTTTCAAATCTTAACTTTTCAAACCTAAGTTTTCAAACTCTTCCTAAACTCAAATCTTTCCTAATCTCAAGATTTTCTAAAATTCTAAAACTTTCTAAATCTTAAACTTTCTAAATTTCAAATCTTTCCAAATTCAAAACTTTCTAAATTTGAAACTTTCTCAAGTTAAATCTTTCTAAACTTCCAAACTTTCTAAATTTTAAACTTTCCAAAACTTCAAAATCTTTCTAAATCTAAGGCTTTTCTAAACTCAAAACTTTCTTAATTCAAACATTTCCTAAACTTAAAACTTTCCTTTTTCAAACCTTACCCAAAACGAAACTTTCTTATTTTCAAAACTTCCTTGTTTTCTAAACTTTTCCACTTTCAAAACTTCCCTTTTTCAAAACATTCCAAAATTCAAAACTTTCTTAACTTGAAACTTTCTAAATTCTAAGTCTTTTCTTAAGCTAAACTTTTCCTAATTCAAAACATTTCTAAATTCCAAATTTTCCAATTTTCAAAACTTTCCAATTTCCAAGCTTTCTTAAATTTCAAATTTTCCTAATTTCAAAACTTTTCAAAAATAAAACTTTCCTAATTCAGAACTTTCCTAATTTGAAACTTCCCTAATTTGAACATTTTCTAAATCCAGTCTTTCCTAATTTCCTAAACCTTTCAAGTCAAGTCAAATCTTTCCTAAGTCTCTTCTCTTTCCTAAGTCTAGGTTTTCTTAAACATTCTCTTTTCCAAAACAAGTCCAAATCAATCTTTCCAAAGCAAGTCCAATCCTCTCAATTCCAATTCCAATCTCCTCTCCTAATTTCAAATCAAATTCAATTTCCAATTCAAGTTCTTTCTTCCAATCCAACTTTCTATTTTCAATCGGACTCTTGTCCGAACTACGACTGACCTGATTCCCCCAAAGGGATACGTAGGCAACCTTCATAGGTGCTGTCACAATACTTTTCAAACTTTCAATTCCACCCTCATGGGTGTGGTTTTCAAAATCTTTTCAAATCTCAAATTTCAATTTCAAAATGTCTATTTTCAAATTTCTATTTCCAAATTTTCAAACTTTCTAATTTCAATTCCATCTCTTCAAATCTATTTTCAAATCAAATCAATTTCAAATCAATCTCTTTTCAAATCTATTTTTCAATTCTTTTCTATTGCACTTGCATATCATGCATCATGTTTTTCTAAACGTTGTTTGTCAAAGTGAATAGGGTTGAACCATAGTTAGTCGAAGACTCTCATAGGTGAATCTAGGGTAGATTGACATGTAGGTACCGAAAGGGTGGGGTAGGGTGATAGCTTAGCGCGTCTTCCCTACACGTAACCAACCTCCGAACCTAGAATCACTGTTTTCAAAGACCAAGAGGAGTTACTTTTTCTAAAAAAGGGCTAAATATTTTTCAAAGGTTGCCAAACAACCTGTTTTCCTAAAAACCCTCTCTTGAGGAGATATTTTCAAATCGTTTTCCAAAGCCCTAAGTGTAGTCTTCGGATTATGCTTAGTTTTTAGGTGACCTAACTCACCTTAATCAAGTTAGGTGGCGACTCCAAATTGTTTTCAAAAGCCCTTTATTCAAATCAATTTTTCAATTCAAACCTAGTCGCACTCATTCTTCTAGGAAGGTGAGTTCTAACGAGAGAGTACAACATTTTTCCCGCTTGGGTGAGTATTCCTCGAGTGCGAAAAATCTGGGCGCGACATTCATATGTCCGTACAAAAGAGTTAGTGCATGGACTTCTAAGATTGTACAGAAAATCATCTTCATCAAGATTGAAGAAATTCCATATTTTAGGATGTCTACCAGGTCAGAACCACTAATCATCATCTGTCTGGTATCTTGTAAGCCCTTGTGCATAACTTTGAAATCTTACCCAATTTCGAGAGTACTTTACAATCTCAGTATCTGAAGTATATCCAACATCTCGAATTTCTTCCTTTCTAATCTCCCAAGAGTTTATACAATTCCACAATTGGAGTAGAGAATTGATTGATGACTTTTCTTCTTCAATTAGGCTACTTGTATCCTTTCTTGGATTAGGTTCAATTTAAATACTAATTGTAGAGAAGATACCAATCTCTTCCACTTCTATAGTATTTTTATTGACATGTTGATTCTCTGGCAGATCATTTTGTACAGGATGGACATCCTATTTTTTACTAGAGGAGTCTTTTGGCATATTTTCTTCAAAAGATACACAATTAACTTGTGCAATATCCTCTATATTTTTATCAACTTTACTTTCTTTGTCAACCTTCATAATGACATTTGGCTTGACATATGTCTGCATTTTCTTTTTCAGTTTCCACTTCTTGTTCTTTTTGGACTTCAGAGGCTTAGAACTTGAAAACCTTTGAAGCCTTTCAAAGACTGAAACTCACAACTTGATTTCATCATTATCACCCGCAAACATTGCCTTCTCTTGGTCTATGAAAACTGAAGGTTTAGAAAAAACATCTTTGAGCATGTTGTTTTCTTGACGAACAATGACATTCATGTTTTCTTTTTTAGAGAAAAACTTCTTCTACTTGGCTTCAATTTTGATGGACCAACTGAAGATGGTGATGTGAACATCAATGTCTTCTTCTAATAGACAACATGCCTATCATGACTCTCATCTTCCTCAAATGTGGTCATAATTTCCAAACTTTCTGGAATTGATTGATTTATTCTTCGGAGAGGACAAGTGTAACTTGTACTTAATGTTGCCATTGTCTCTTGAGCTGAAGTATCTTGACCAGACAGTATAGCCACTTGTTCTGATTGTTGTTGGTCCTTTACTATACATTTCAAGACAAATTTTGTCTTAAAAACATTGGAAGCAAAATTTCTTTCTCTTCTTTTTGAGGAGTTCACTTTGATTTGGACACTTTTGGTTTTTAATTAAGACGGTAAAGCTACAGGCTCAAAATCTTCCTTTTTCCTTTCCTTTTTAACCTTATTTGCACAAGAAGAAGTTGGAGACTTGATTGTATAAAACTTTGCATTAACATAATTTACCCCCCCCCCCCCCAATTCCAAAAGGGTTAGAATCAGCAATGATCTTGTTTTCAATTGGCTCACCATTTTCTTGTATCACAAACTTGAAACATTTTAAAGTGTTGAGGGAAGAATTTTGTTCACATGAATCTAGGGACAGCCTAACAAAGCATTATATAATGTATCAGCATCAATAACATGAAACAATGCCGATGTATACAACTCATCAAATTGCATTTGTAGTTCAATAGTGCCCAATGCCTTTTGTCAAATTTGATGGTGACAACGGGCGAACTAACATGCCTATCAACTGCAGTATCTTTAAATGAAACAAATTTATTGCAGATCCACAATCAAGTATGATTCAGATAATCAAAGTATCTATCCAATAGTCCCAGAAACATAAAGAGGACAATTATGATGCCCTGACCCAAGCTGTAAATCACTATAAGAAAAAGTGATGCAAGGCATACATTCAGCACAAAGTTCTCTCATTGGTAATAAATTGACATCATCGACACAGAGATTAAGGTTAATTAGAGCTTGAATTAATGCCTTTCTAAGCTTCTTTGATAATTATAAGGCATCGTAAATACTCAAAAGAGCCAGAATACACTAAAGATGTGCTAAGACATTATACTTAACGGGAGTTGGTGCATTTCGTGAACAAGGCTTTGCATGTATCTTAGGAGACTCTCCTACTTTTCAGTTGTGGGTAAGTCAGATTTTGATGACTCTAAAGGAGAAGGGGACTTTTTCTGCTGCTACTTTTGGGGTGATGGAAGACGTCGACCAGAATGCAAGGTTAGTTCATCTGCTTCTTGATTCAGAGTATCACTCTCTTCAATTTCCACCATGTAGCTTTGAGAAACTTGTTCATTCTCTTCAGTCCTTTCATCTTTGAAAAATTCAGCTTGTAAATACTCAGAAAGTGTTATTGGTACTCTAGCAGGTTGAATGTTTTATTCCTCAACAGGAAGTTTAACTTTCTTTAAAGACTTCTTCTTTTTGTTCTTCTTTATTAACTTTCGCCCTGTTGGTGTTTGCCTTTCAACTACCACATTTCGGTGCTTTGAAGATTTTGCGGTTGCTAGTAGCATTTTTCTTGTTCTCTAACTGATACATGTTTGTCATTCATCAACACTTTCAACTTCTGACCATGAAGTATCACTCCAAACATTCAGGTTAGGTTCTATCATGACTTCATTAAATGTAGGTATCCCAGGATTGCCTGCACGAGGCATGCTAGGATAAGCATAAGCATACGATACTTCACCATCAACTTGGAATGCTACTCGAATTGCCCCCTTAGAGAGTGAAATTATGGGAAAAGAATTATCTTTGTCATCCTTAACTAAGGATATAGCGTTCCAAGTTACAGCTGCTTCCTTAGAAGAAGAGGACTCTTTAATAACAAGGTTCCCATTTTTAATCATTGCTTGAATGATGTTTTTCAAAACGTAGCATTGTTTGGGTGGATGACTAACAATCCTGTGATAGGGGCAATACTTTGGATCATCAGTTTTGTCAATTTCAAAAGGTATCTTTGGTTCGTGAAACTTTATAGCCTTTTCTTTCATCAATTGCTTGAAGATAGCTACCACATCATCATCATGGAAACTGTATTTTACCTCCTTTCTTTCTTTCAAAGAAGGCCTTCTTGACTGTTCCTTGTTTTTACCATTATTATTTTCCTTGGTATTAACAAATGTAGCCATTGATTCTCCTTTCTTCGTTGACTTCTTATTGCTTTCAGCTTTTCTTTCATCTAAAGTTCTTGATTTTTTAGTCACACTCTTCTGTCGAGCAGTCTATCTTTCAACGTTGCTGGCTTTTGAGAGTACGTTAAATGTTTAGGGTTCTGCAATACCCACAAATGTTGTTATTTCTGGTGACAAGTTGTTAGAACACATCTATACAGCAAAATTTTCAGTTAAGTTCTCTGAACTGAAGGTTCAAACTTCTCCATCTTGTGATGAAATCATTTACACTTTCATTTGACTTTTGCGTAGCATCCACTAGATCTATGATGGATATTTTCTTCTTTGAACTTACAAATTGGACTAAGAATGCCCTTTGCATATCATCCCAAGTAAGGATAGAGCCTAGTTGTAACTGGGTGTACCAAGTGAATGCTTGTCCTTTGAGGGATTGTACAAACTACCTTATTAATAAGGCATCTAATTGAGCTAACTCTCCACAAGCAGAATAAAAATGGGCCAAATATTCTTGTGGTGACCCATTGATTCCATCAAACTTCTCAAAGTGGGGTTTTTGATATCCAGGAGGGAAGGGAATGGTATCATAATGAGTAGGGTACGGCTTACGATATCCAAGTACCGAAGGAGTCATAGATGCTTGAAAATCCTTGATCCCCTCAACTATCAATCTTTTAAGATCAGCTTGTACTACTGGTGCTATCGATATTTGAGTTTGCTCAGGTGGGTGCACATATTCCTGTGCTGACGTCCTTGCTTAAGTAGCCACTTAAGCAGCCAAAGCAATAATTTTGGCATCTTTTTCAACCAATTTTCGTTGTATTTCTTGTATTTGTTCTTCAAAGCTGGTTGCATCAATCATGAGAAAGGGCATATCCGTACATTCAGATTCTTCTTCAATTGTCACTTTTTAAAATTTAGAATTCATCTCAGCTAGGAAATCGTTTTCCTCAAATAGAGATTCTGAATCTCCATAGAGAAGATTCTCGCAACTTGCCACCGAACTCATTGACTTCCTTGGACTTTCTACTCCACTTGACGTTGATGATTCTCCAAACAGAACAGTTGGTTGATTTTGATTATACAGCTTCTTTGAAGTGATTGACACTTCAAGAGGGGATTTTGGCATAATTTATGCCCTTAACCGAGTAACCGGACCATTGTAGGGCCTTGTATTATCTGTCGGCATAAAGGGTACCCCATATACATGCTGCATTTTCTTTACTAGTAGAAAATTGAAAAAGAATGCTCATTTCTCTTTCTTCTTTTCTGACTTAGCACCTTTAGACTTTTCAGCACTAAAAGCATAAAGCAGATATAGAGCTACCTTTGGAATATCAGGGATTGAGGTATCTGTTCTTTACCTTTTAATCCCTTTCTGTTCTTTGACTTTTTTCCTTTCTTACTGTTCTCTGTGATAGTAGAAGTGGAGCTCTTAAAAAGCTTGAAAGTTTTTATTCCTTTAGTTGATACTGTGGAGAGCTTAACATTCTTAGGCTTTGACAGAACTTCAATTCTTTCAGGAGTCGTTGCCACCTCTACCTCTAGAGAAGGCCTGGGCATTTTCTCGTCTTCTTAAATTGATGTTGCCATTATAGATATTGTAGAAGGCAATTCAATTGGGATTGAGTCAATCCAAATTTGGTTTGGAAGTAGTTGAGCTTCAGCCTTCAGTTTTGCCTTGATAGCAATTGTTTCAACTTTAACTAATTTCTTTGCAAGGGCTTTCCCACGTTTCTAGTGCGAAGTCTTGTGCTTCTTCAAAATACCTTGGATATCATTATCGGAGTTGCCTTTGTGTACTCCTTTTTGGTGGCTTTTGGAGTGGCCAAGATTAGAGTGAATTTGGAAGCAACTTGGGTGATGGCCAAGGATGGGCAGTCAAAGTGTAAAAGTTGTGCGATAACCACCCCGTTTAGTAGCTTCCTTGGATTTTGTAGAAGTATATCACAATCTCTGGTGCCATTTAAATTCCTGTAAAGGTAACACCAAATCATTAATCTTCAAGTTAGAGATGAAAAGGAGAATATGTCCCACTAGGCGTGCCAAAAACTATTTTAAGCAAAAATATTAACAAGTAATATTTGATTGAACAAACACTTAATATAATCTCATTTATATAATAGCATATCGTATGAGTTCTTATTGTGTAGATCAGACCTATTCAAGATATAACTTATCTCTTAATTACAATCCCTTGTTTCAAGGGAACACCATTTGATTCCAACTTAATGAGATTGAATTAGATTTTGTGAAAATTTTGATTTAAGGGAACATTTGGGTTTACAAAGGTTGCGACTGAACCCATTTGAGTGGGTTATCTACGTATCCAAGTTAGGACAAGCCCAGACTGGAATCAAGTCTACCGTAGTTATTAAAAATAATATTTAAGTTTATTTGTTTGAATTTAATTTGGGTGAACTATATGGTTCACAAAGGTGTCGACTGTACCCATTTAATTGGGTTGCCTACATATTCGAGTCGGGACAAGTCCTAACTAGAATCAAGTCAACCGTAGTTCTTAAAAATAATATTTTGTTTTGTTTGAATTACTGCCATTAATTACAAGCAACAGCAGATCAAGACCACAACTTTACCATAATCTATGATATGTCAAACTAAAGGCATGGGGCCACATGGATGGGCTTTGCAATTGTAATTGGGTTGACATGATCACAGGGGTGCGATCTAATCAGCCCCTTTTTTTTAGCTATTCTTACATGGCCCACTTCAATCTTTTTAAGTTTAAATGACTTTCGTCTATTTGAAATATAATTTCTTTGTGGGCTGCAAGCTTTAGAGTCTTGGGTTTTTAAAAGGCAAAAGGATTAGGTCAGTAACATGGTAAGCCTTAAGGGCTAGTTTGGGTCTTCAAGGGATAAAAGACTCGGGCCAGCAATATGGTAGTTGTTAATGGCAAGTCTTTGGGTCTTTTAAAATACTAGAGCATTGGGCCTTAAAATTTAAGGCTTTGGGTTTTTTAAAAGACCAGAGAATTGGGCTCGAGAATTTAAGGCTTTAGGTCTTTCAAAAGACCAATGAATTGAGCCAATGTGGGATTTGAAAATTTAAGCCTTGGTGACTTGCAATCTTGGGTTTGCTCTTTCTTTTGGGCTTAATCCAAATTGGGTAGTATTAAAAACCTTGTTGGACCATTTTTCTCTTTCTTCTCTTGAGAGTCCAATTGGGCTTTTATTAGGTTTGTTTAACGAAATAATTCTCTTTATTTCCATGAACTATCAAATCTGGCCCAACAGCTACACATTCGATGTGCACACATCCCGAATTAGCAAGGCAGTTTGTATGATTTTGCTTCACACAGCAAGTAATGTTCCTTTTCTTTATGGATTTTTGACTCTGGACATTCTTATTCTTGCATGCCTTTGATATACATATTCTGACCATGTGAGGCAATTGGAGCCGTAGAAGGCTCAAAATTGAGGGCACATGAGCCGTCATTGAACCTTAGAGGCTTGAACTTGAGAGCGCGTAAGGTCATCATGGATCCTTTAAGGCTTGAATTTGAGGGCGCGTAAGGCCATCATGGAGCCTTGAGGGGCTTGGAATTGAGAGCACGTAGGCTGTCATGGAGTCGTAATGACTTGAATTTTGAGGGCACGAGGGTCGTCATAAAGCCTTAGAGGCTAAAATTTGAGGGCATAAGAGCCATCATGGTGCCTTAGAGGCTTGAGATTATGGGTGCGTAGCCCAGCTTGAAGCCTTGGAGGCTTGAATTTTGACGGCGTCTGAGCTGTTAATGAAGCCTTTAGCGATTTGAAATTAAGGGCATAAGTACCGTCATGAAGCCTTGAAGACTTGAAATTGAGGGCATAAGAGCCATTATGGAGTCTTGAAGTCTTGAAGTCTTGAAATTGAGGGCATGAAAACCATCATTAAATAAACCAGAACCTTAATTTTGAACTTTGAGACCACAAAGGGGCAAAAGTTCAAAAATTAAAAATTTCAACCATAAGATAGAGATTAGTCTATATACGTATACATATAAAAGGAATATAATAGAATCTGTAAATCTTTATATATATATATATATATATTTTAAATATAGAGTCCTTGTTGAAATTCAAATAGTACTTATTTTTAACAACTCCAAATAAAACTGGTTTTAAATAATTTGTAGAGTTCAAAACAAATTCAAACTCTAATTTTTTTTATTTTAAAACTCAAACCAGTGTACATATTTCTTTGAGAGGAGCAAAACAAAAAGTTGGAGCACAAAGAAGAAGTTCAAAAGGAAGAGTACGAAAGGAAATCATTTTAGAGAGTTTCAAGAATGAAGAAAAAGAGGGATTATACGTGTACGAATCTGAGTATGAACCCCTAAGTACTATTTTTTTTAATTACACTCTTTGTATAGTCCGTATCACTCTTCCTTGTATTTGCTTCTTCTTTTTTTTTTTTTTTTTTTCTTGATCTCTCCTAACTTTTTTTTTCTGAATCACTCTTGTTTTTTTTTTTTTTGTCTCGCCTTTCAATCTCCTCCCCCTGTTCTATCTTGAGTGTTGTTTTATAGCAGAGGGTTGAGCGAGGTCCAGAGGCATGAGGTGATGGCGACATAGGAAGTTAATACATCACTCCCACGACTCTTGTCCCACGTTCCCTCTCCAAACCGATTTGTTGTTTATCAAATGGTGGGAACCATTCTCACATGTGGGAATATAGACCATGAACCCACATTATGAGTAGTGATTTGACTTTTTCAACATATTTATTTATTTATTTTATTTCAAAACAAAGATATAGTTTATACTTCGTGTTGTCAAATCAATGCATCAAAGACTGAAATTGTAATCTTCCAGCTAGGGTGCATCTCACCCATGTTGCAGCATTTTTTTTTATTTTGATAACCATGCATTATGACAAATTACCATGTGGCCATTTAAGAAAATATTGGAATTTTTTTTACAATAGAAACATTTTGCAATAGCCATTGTAAATTTTGTTAAATAGCCCACCTTCCCTCGCGATGAACTTTCCAGTTATTCTAATTTATAATTTTTTCATTCTAACATCTTAGGATTTTAATTTTGTCTATGTATGGAGACTTTTGGATTAAAAACCTAGGCAAAGTGTGACGTTACTAAAAACCTTATACTGTTATCTAGGTTATTATTTCCAATTGTTAAATTTATTTTGGAAAAATTTGATCTCTACACTTGGTCTATAAAATACCAAATAAATACTTAGACTTGTTAAATAAATGTGAAATTTTGTTTGGATACTCTCTGAGATGTCTATTTTATATTCTCCAAGTTTTGAAATTTGTTGGTATAAGCTCATAAAGTTGTATCCATGTTATGAGTCCTGTGTTAGTCTTGGTACATTAGAGGACTTGGTGAATTTTAGTACTTTTAAGCTATTGCATTGCATTGGGAGATGAGTTAGACATATGACATTGTGTTTTAATACCTCATTGGCATTACATATCTCATTTTAGAGGAGTGTGGATCATGATTGTGTATTGTTGAAAAATTGTGAATTATATTTCCCAATTTAACATGGTTTTAGGTGTTAGGTGCTAAAGGAGGTCAAAAGCCTTCAACATCAACTAAGGAGTAACTTCATCGGATGTGTGTGCAGTGATAAGTGGAAATATAAGATAGTCTTATTTATATTGAATGGATAGTTTGTTTTCTATATGTATCGTAGTAGTGAATTCATATAAGATGTTAATAGTGTTCATATATGAGGTAAAATTAGTGTTTATGCATATGAAGAGTTATGTGGAGATATTGATGATTATAGATATATAAGGTGACATTGCATACCATTCATATTGTATACCTTGCATTGCACTAGAGGGAGTTAGCTATGGTGGGTTAACCAAAGGCTTAGTTATGATGGACTAGCCTAGGGGTGCCACGGTGGACATTCCTTGATAATGAACCATCGTTATATTGGGCCAATGCTATCTAAATCGCGTGCACATTCAGGTGTTTCATGCATTGCATCACAAGAGATATTGCACTTCATGAAGCATATTATATTGTTGGTGGTGATGAGAGAATGATTACATATCGTTGATGTTGGTATTTTGTGGATGATTATCTATCACTGATTGGTGAATTATTTATTGATAGCTGATTCTGTAATTATATATATTTTATTTTTTATGAGTTTGATTATCTATCGTAAGCATGTTGACAATTAACTCACATCCACACAGACTATTTTGACAGGTAATGTGGAGATAACAGTTTGGTTCATTGTAGTCTTGGTCTTAGCCGCGATGGCATCCATGTCAATGTCAGGATGTCGTGTCTCAAGACTTGAGAAAGCTATTATTGTTTTGCTTTTAGTTTCTCGTCATATTTGTATAAGACGTTGGAATTCGAGTTATATTTGTATTTTGCGTCATGTTAGATTGAGATATAAGAGTTTGTTATGCACCTGGGTTTGTAATGATGTAAGTGGTTTATGGTTTACTTTTGTTGTCCATCATGGTATGTGAGGGCAGTTGTTGTTTATATATATATATATATAATCGGTGTATAATTCATTGTGTTGTTTTTTGGGTGTGTGTTAAGGTGTTTGCAGGTATGGTGACTTGTGTGATCACGCATTGCCTAATGTGACATTAATGATATCTAATTGGGATGAAGATGTGACAAACATTTTCTCTTCAAATGTGAATGGACTCCCCCAGTTTGGTTCGGTAGCCCTTTGTCCTTTCAATATTCCATGTCATAAGTTCATCACGCAACAAAATGGGCTAAATCTATGTTACTTAACTCAAATGTGGAGCCCTCTCAAGGGGGGTTGATGGCACATATTTGTTGGGCTATTTGGAAGGCTAAAAATGATTTTGTCTTCAATGGTGAAGCCTTCAACCCGGAAACTACTCTAATTAGATCTTCTCTTGCCTACTCGGTGAATCGCTCGAAATATGTGCAATGTATAACCATAAGATTCAGTTGGCGATGTAGTGTGATCCCAGTAATATCAGAGTCGAATTCTTCAAGGATCAAACTCAATATAAGAATAAGTTTTGGCAAACTCCAATTTTCCTTAAATGTGCAACAACACAACAAACTATTTTCAAAAAGTATAAAACCAAAAATTGATTGATTTTGAGAAAGGTTAAGTTAGCTAAACTAAGGTAATAATAAGACAATTAAACTACTAAAATAAAAGTCTTAGACCCAATTGATCCAATCAACCAATTTTAACAAGTGTTCAATAGAGTGATTTATA
Source organism: Euryodendron excelsum (assembly GCA_033060915.1). Lineage (NCBI taxonomy): Eukaryota > Viridiplantae > Streptophyta > Magnoliopsida > Ericales > Pentaphylacaceae > Euryodendron > Euryodendron excelsum. The sequence goes on along the minus strand of CM065381.1, from coordinate 31,913,797 downwards.
ACTCAAATTAAGAATCACTGCATGGATCTTTGATCCATACCATCGATTTGTGCAATCTCTATACCAATCCCAAGATTGTACATAAAAGTTACCAAACTTAGTCAAGAATCTAAGTTTTCTTAAGTAACTAAGCATTAATTTCTAAGAATTAAAGGGATTAGAAGATGAATGAATGAAACCTATGTTACCTCCATTGAACCCTTGAAGATTCTTGGTTGATCCTCATAATTGCATCCAAGTACAAGCTTAGCTACTCATTACAATGGTGAAAATAAGATAAATTGAAGATATAAAGAAGAATTGAAGACAACTTGCATTAAAATTGAAGAATCTAGTGCTACATTACAATGAAAATGAAGAACTATAAAAAAAATCTAGGGTTTCTCTCTCTAAAACTACCCTTGCAACTCTTTAAAAACACAGAAATAAAAGCTAGATTCTTAATTTTGGGCCAAAGATTATTTCAATAGCTAGAAATAAAACAGGGCTCCGTTCGGTGTTCGAACGGCCACTATTTATTGCTAATGCCATTATTCACCTGTTCGAATGACACTATTCACAGCATTTTCTACTCTTGTTCGAATTGCGCCCAAATTGCTCTCAATTAAACTCAAAACCTATACAAAGCAAAATAAAGTAAGTTAATACTCAAATATAAATAAAGAGGCAGATAAACTCCTAAAATAATGCTAACAAAGCATGAATTAATGTGTTATAATTGCACTTTTGGAGTGCAATCACATCCCCCAACTTACTTTTTACTAGTTCTTAGTAAATACTAAAACATAAAAAATAATCTCCACTTTCGTAGGAATCATGGATGCATTTAGCCTATAGGTTACCCTTAGTGGACGAGTGGTGTTTCGTGAGGGTTTTCAGTGATGATACCCACAAACATCTCTTTATGAATTGCAATTAAAGATAAGAGCAAGAAATACATGCACAATTCAACTCAAGTAAACATTAGGTGCCACCCCTAACTCCTAACACATGCAAGAATATGCAACAATATATACAAAAAAGATATTCAAGTGTGTGGGTAAAGAATCATGCTATATAACTTAAATGAGACACACTCATGTATTCCCAAACCTTTAAGCTTTGATTCAACACCTCACTGATCATACACTCACATGACTCTCACAATGGTATCCTCATCATTAGAGAAAATGTAAAGGGAAGCAAAAAAACATACCAATTACAAAAATTGAAAAAGAGTTAAGTGTATCAACCTAACATAGCTTCATGAAAGGAAACTCATAGTTGAGCAATGATTTAATGAAGTTAACAAATAATGACTTATACTTTATTGAAATCTCAAATCAAGCACACATTGGATCAAGTAGGACTTTCTAAGGTGGAGGTATGGTTTAGAAGATGAAAATGGTAAGGATAAAGAACGATAGAAATAGATCAAATCATGTGTGATCAAGGCATAAAATGATAAATGGCTAAACAACTCCAACTTTTTCCTTTTTGATTTCATAACACTCTTCTCAACAGTTTGCTCTTTTCATTCTCTTTCTTCAACTTTGTAACACTTCTTTCTTTTCCCTTTTTTTTCTTTTCTTTCTTGCTTTCATCTTTTGATTGCCTCTTTACATTTGACATTTTTTTTTCAATTTGCTCTTTTTCTCATTTTGAACTTCCCCTATTAATCTCTCGTTTTGCTTTTTTTTTTTCTTTTCACATTTCCTCAAGATATTCCTTTTCTCATTTACTTTACCAAGGCACTATTAGTAAATGAAAAATAATAGCATCTCACACTCAAGGGAAAACTTTCAACGCATTCCAAATTGCATAAGTATAAAAAAAAAAAAAAAAAAAACAGTATCAAAGCAGATTAAAGGGAACAACTCTTTTCATGAAAACTCATGGTTTGCAAGAAGAATAAGGGCCTAGAATCAAATTCAAAGTACACAACCATTGACATCAATGAAGCATAAGTGTCAACCTTCTTAATTAAAACTCAACTCATAAACCAAATACAAATATAATGAAGCTATTGAAGAAAATGAGGGTGAATAATTAATCCTTGAGTTAATGTATTTGCTCCGAAAAGTGATAACTATTCTAAAGCTGACAAGGTAAAATCTCCAGTTATATAAGAGTGACAATGTATAAGATGGCAACAAATGAAGTCATAAACATGATTATTGATCGCTCTTGAATAGTACAATTTATATCCGCTAGTGTACGGTTGTGATGCAGTAATAATATCTCGGTAAGTCCGAAGTCAAACCACAGGGAATATAAATGGAATCTAGTAAAACTAACCTTAGGAAAATAGAACTCTCAAGAAAAACAACTCTAAAATGTAAAGGGAAAATTTGATTTGAGATTTAGTTTGAGAAATTATTTTAGGCAATGAAAATAAATTATACTAAGAAAGCTTGATTAAATAACAATAAGCAAAAGGTCTTGGTAGGACTGATCTAGTTAATAGGCCAACACGTAGGTCCCCAAGATAGCTGTGATTAAAGAAACTCAAGATTCGATTACCCTCTTAGTGTTGATATTCAATTATTTACTAGTGTTCATACCAGGATCCCATTTATACCTGTCCTAGTTTATAAATCTATCTACAAAGTACGTTTGAAGCTTAATCAAGAACAGTGGATTACCAAAGTACTCCTAACAGGAATATGTAAACAATTATAATCAATACCCTTATAAAAAATTCTAGGTATACGTATACCTGCTTGCAAATTAGTCTATACATACATACTAGATATGATCAAGAATATTGTTTTCAAAGATATTCATGGGCAATAAAATGAATATTGATCCAAGATCTTGAAATCTTGAAAAAAAAAGAACTATCTTGAATTTCTATCCGTAACCTACCTACCTTTTCAATCCATGCCAAGAAAAGATCTATCAACTTAAAGCCATAAAAAAACACATGAAAAGTATATTGAAAGCTTGCAACAATTGAAAGAACATCAAATCTTGAATATAAAGAAAAACTTAATGAATACAAAAATTAGGGTTCTTGAAAGGTGAAAATATCAATAAAACTACTCATACTCCTAAAACTACTCTAAGTCTAAAGTTTCCTAACTCTCTTTAACTCAAAAGAACTCATATATGGGCTTAAAAAAGACATCAATCCTAACCCAAATAGATTTATAGCCCGCAGCGGGGTGTTTTGACGCCTCTAGAGGGCATCCTAACGGGTCTGGTGATGGGGCATTTGGACGAGGTCTCAAGGGTGCCCGGATAGGTTTCAACACTTAGTAAATTTTTCATAGTTTCACTAACACAGCCACTGCCCATCTGGACGGGTCCCTTGGGGCTTCCGGACGGCCAGTGTGCCTTTACGAAAGTTGTAGATCTCGAACAGTTGTATGGAATCGATATATTATGGGCCCTGATAGCCTTCTTGATTTGAGAAATATGGCATTCCAAAGTTTCAGTCCTGCTTGCTTCAGTAGCTTGTACCACAGCTTCAACAACTTGTACTCTAGTAGCATTCTCTTAAAATCTATGTCCAAAATGTATCCAAAATCCTTCCATTTACGCTCAAAACCTATACAAAGCATAATAAACTTAGTTAGTACTAAAACATAACTAAAAAGGCATATAAAATCATAAACTAACTCTAACAAAGCACTAGTTAAGGCCTTATAATTGCATTTTTGAAGCATAATCACACCCCTCAACTATATTTTTGCTAGTCCCTAGCAAACTACTAATACCAAAATCATAATCTCTACTTTCGTAAGAGTCATGAATGCATCAAGCCTTTAAACCCCTAGGTTATCCCTAGTGGACGAGTGATGTCTCGTGAGGGTTTCCAGTAATATTACCAACAAACATCAAAATATGACATATAAAAAAGATAGTTAGAACAAATAATTCTATGCAAAAGATAATTTGAGATATATCATCCATCTTCCCCTTCATTACTCAATACAAAAGTTAGAATAAATCTCAAATAACATAAGTGAGAGTCAATATGTGTGTGTGGCGTATCAACACATTAGCTCATCCATAACTAAGTAAAACAATTATATCCTTCAAGTCTTGATTTCAACCCTCTCCAGGCATACACTCACAATAAAATAAACACACAACGTACTCACAATGGAAAGCTCATCAAAATAAATTAAATATAATGAAACACAAAAGAGTAATCCAACAACAAGAACCGATAAGGTGCAAGTGTATTCAACTTGGCATAGCTTCATGAAAGAATATTCAAAGCTAAACACTAATCAAAGTAATTGACAAAATATAACTTGTACTCAAAATGAATCCACGGACATGTACTATTCAGATCAACTAGGACTTTGTACAGTTGTAACTTTGGCCAAGAGGTATAAAGTAAAATATGAAAGAATAAATGGTTCAAGATATGTGTGATCAAGGCATGTAATGATCTATAACGACACAATTCTAATTCCTAATTTCATTTGATGCTTCATTTTTTTTATTTTTCCCTTACCTCTTTTCTTTTTTCAAACATCTAACGTCTTTATTTTTTCTTTTCTTGTTCTTTCCTTTTTTTGCTTTCTTTGATAGTTTCTTTTTTTCCTTTTCACATCACAAACATATCACCATTCTTTCAATGATATTCTCACAAGTGAAGATACTTGTATTTTTATACTAGGGGAATACTTTTACAATGGTGTATTTTAACAAAGATAACCTCAAATATGGGTTTAAATTGGTTCCAAGGGAATATATTCAACAAGAAAATATGTGGCTCGAAATAAGAAAAATGGCCTAGAATCATATCCAACGTACATAAAAGTGAAATTCAAAAGAGTATAAGTGTTAATAACTCGAATTAGTATTCAACATATGAATCAAGAACAAACATAATGAAGCTATTGAATGAAAGGAAGATGAACAAATTATTCTTGAGTAAATGGAAACACTCTAAAAAGTGTTAATACATCTAAAGCTCATAAGGTAAATCTCCACTCATGTAGGATATAATCATAAAAGATAACTAAGGATGATACTACAATGCGATGATAGTTGCATATGAAATTAATCCTCTCAACTCATGCGTTCAAGAGAGATTCAAACAATTGCAAGAACATTAGAAGAAGAATTAGAAATCATACTCAAATGTATCAATGCATATGATTATTCATTCTTATATCTAACATTGCAACTCATAGTCAAAAACCAAAAATAAAAATTAAAGTTAAAAACTAAACTACAAAGCATTGAGTACATAGTCAACCAATACCACATCTTGGTATGGCTTCAAAGTTTGCCGTTAGCTCATTCATTAGTAATTCATAATAAGGATTCAACAAATAAGAAACAATCGAAATTCTGGGATCCTCATTAAGCTCTTAGCCCCAAGTCTTGTAGAAGGAAGATTATGAAGGAGTCATGTAGTCATGCACTAAGATGTAAGGGCTTACGTCCCTAGGTATCTCTATGCTTTCTTCTCTTTTTTCACTCTCTATCTCCTTAGGTTCTTCCTTTATCTCACTTTGAACCTTACTAGGTTTATCATTCTCACTAACCTCCTCCTTGACCTTATACTCACTCACCCTAGAAGTGTCCTCCCTGTGTGTAGACTCATCATGATAGTTGGTTATATCAATGAATTTCTCATTCCTAAGGGTGGTAGTGGTGGCTTGAAATTGCTCAAGATCAATATTAGGATTAGTGAAAGACTCTTTTGTGTGGGCGATGCTAGTGGGGCTAAGTAGAGGTTGAGGTATAGAAAGAGACTTACCATTCTCTTGAACACACAAACTTTGTGTTAAAAGACTCTTAAGATTATCTAGGTTGTCTGCCATCCTAGAGTTCCACTGTATTTAGGATTGCATGAATTGTGCTAAGGTATCCTCTAATGTCTCCTCTTGATATTGATAGACATCAAAAGCTTGTGATTCATAAGGTATAGGTGGGGGTTGGTATTTTTGAGGGCTTGAAATTCCCTCATTACTCCAACTAAAGTTGGAATGTTGCCACCCCAAATCATAGGTTTCTGCATATGAAGTGCCTTCTAGTGACCTCGTGTGTGGTGTTTGATAATAATTAAAATCTTATGGGCAATGTGATTGGTAAGATGGTGGGGGTCGACCTTCATATTGTTGAAAGTGTGATGCACCATCATTCATCCAAATGTAGTGTGAGTGATTTTGCCACCCCAGATGGTAGGTTTCTGAGTAGGGAGTGTATGTTTGTCTAGATGCATTCAATAATCCCTAATAGTTTGGTATGGAGGGAATTGTGCCTCCTTGTAAGCACCCCATTTTTGCCCACTCAGTAATCTCTGGCCCAACCGGATTCGGTTTTCAACAGCACAACATAGGCAGGCTCAAGACGAGCCTTTCAATCTCCAATCCAGTCAACTGGTCGCTTCTCGGGCCCACAAGGACCCGCTGGAGCTGTAAGCACCATCAATCCAGGTAGCTTCCCGGGATCGGGCGATCTCGGGGACCAACACCTCATCAAATTTTAGACGGTTCACTTATGGCGCCTGCTAGCCCGCCAATGTAGAATGTCTGTCATTCGGTAGTTCTCCGGGACCAGGCGCTCTCGGAGACCAACACCACCCTTCCAGGTAGTTTTCTAGGACTAGGCGTTCTCAGGAACCAACACCACCTTTATAGGTAGTTCTCTAAGACCAGGCGTTCTTAGGGACCAACACCACACAGGTAGTTTTCTGAGACCTGGCGGTCTCGAAAACCAACACCTAGGTCCACACCGGCACCGGCTAGCTCGACTCGGTGAAAAATGACAATACCTGCCCCTTGGGCCTCCAGGCACGTTTTGGGAAAGTTTAAAATCCCTCAAAATGATAAGTCCATCCTTCTAAAATGTTGTTAAACCATTAGGTATCCCCCGCACGCCATTTGGTCCAAATCCGGTCTTATTCCGGCCCATTCCAGTTTAAATGACCGTTTTGCCTTCAGGCGCCTCGGCACGGCACAAACCCCGCTAAACGGTAAAAGACTCTCTTAAAACCATCCCTGAACAGCTCTGCACACTTAACACAACATACCAAAACTTTCCTAACCATTTCCAACCAACTCCAGTCAAAATGATCATTTTGCCCCTAGAAGCCCAAAAATGCCCCGAAGTAGCACTGGCTTTGGGATTTCGAGCGGAGGGTTTCACCACACGTCCTTGTTTAACCCAAGGAACACCCTACGACACCAAGCTCACACAACACAATAAAAGTTCCTTGGAGCGTCTCGCAGACGCTCCGCCTAAATTGTCTTTTCCCCCGATTCCCTAGTTATAACACATCGTCAGCCGACTTGAGAAATGCATAAATCAGGGAATTCTCGAAAGCATGTCCATAGATCTTTCTATCGATACGGCTCAATCACATAGGTCACCTCCCAAAGCCCTCCATCGTATGGTGCGAAAACTGTAACTTTCAGCAACCCCTAGAGCGTCTCACAGACGCTTCGCCAAGGTTGACTTTTTCTCCAATTCCCTAATCGAAACGCATCGTCAAACGACTTAAGAAATGCGTAAATCTGAGAATTCCCAAAGGTATTTCCAAAGTACTTTCCATCAATACGGTCCGATCGAAAGGATCGCTTCCCAAAGGTCCTGATCACACGAAACGAAAACAGCCACTTTCAAACACCCCCGGAGCGTATCACAAACGCTCCACAAAAGTAACCTTTTTGGCACACTTTCCGAGACGATATCACTCACTTCCAAACATAATTCAAACTTTTCAAAAATATGAAAGTTTATCGGAAGCACTAGGAGAACATCTCAAGTGCGATCGATTCCCCCGAGACCTTCCCAGTTGACTCAATTATCGAGGCAAAGTTTGGACGAACTTTCCCGGTGATGGAACGTATGCTACATGCGCACAAATTTTGATCAGATCGACCGACTTTTGATCAACGGTCGAGATTTAACCAGTACACAAGGTGCCATGTGTTATTTTGGCAATGGAACAGTACCTGCGCATGTCCTACATGCGCAAGGCCAAATTTTGGCCATGCGCATGTAACACATGCGCAAGGCCTGTTCCAGATTGCCTATAAATAGAGGCCTCCCCCCTTACATATTCAAGGTCCGAAATTGATACGAAGTTCTGCTGAAATCACTCCAGAAACTCGAATCTCTATATACATTCCTCCCCTCCAACAATTAGGCTAGATTCTACCCCTCCTAAGCCTATACACTCCACATACAAGGCCTCATACACACTTATACACTTCACTCTGGCCTCTCAAGCCTTTTTGAAGTCACTCAAGCTCCAATCAAGACCTCTCAGTAGCCTACTTTAAGATGGTATGGCCTAGGAGCCCCTTGTTTATGTGGTGAAGCCTAAAAGCCTTGTATGTAAGTCATGACCCTTTTGCATATTGCTATTTTGATCATGTTTTATGTGATTGGCTTCATTTTATGCTTATTGTCATATTCCACCATGCTTACATTGCCCTTAATTTTATGTCATTTCCAAATTCTACATCTCTTTCAAAAATTGTTCCAAGAGTTGGCTCCTTGAAGTTTGGGATGAGACTCTAGAAATTATGCCTTAGAAAATCCCCTTCTAACCCCTTCACTCTCACTTTGGCATCATGACATTTTAATTTGTATAAGGATTGTTTTCTAGCTCTTTAAATTTCAAGGTTTTCACTCTTTCAAGATTAGTGGTTGGAATGGCCCCATGGAACCCTCTCTTGAGTGGTCTCCATTTTGTTTAACCATAGGAATCCTCTCTTGATGGAATGGTTCCCTTGGAAAATGGTTTTCAAAATTTTTCTTCAAAGGTGATTTTCAAAAATGCATTCTCTCCATCTTTGCATCAAAAATGATTTTTCAAAAATTGCCATCATTATGTTGATTTTTGAAACCCCCACTCTTGTCAAGATAAAGGTTATAATGGCTATGAGGAAACCTTCCTTGGGATGGTCTCCAATCACCAACCATATAAACCATACTCTTGGCTAGAGACAAAATTTTCATGGAAATGATCTTCAAAAAGATTGTCAATCAAAGTCCATTGCAAATCATGTTTTGTTTTCAAAACTCTTTCCAAGAATGCATCAAAACAACTTTCAAAACCATTCTCCAATCTAACCTTAGATTAACTTGACCTTATTTGGCCAACCCTAGGTTAACTTGACCCTAGTTACCAAGCCCTAGGTTAACTTGACCCTAGTTCACTCACCTTAGGTTAACTTAACCCTAGTTAGTTAACCCTAAGTCACCTTAACCCTAGGTTAACCTAACTTAGTGAACCTTAGGTCACCCTTAACCATAAGCTAACTCGACATAGGTTAACATGCTTTAAGGTTCCAACTCATGAACCCTTTTTGAATGATCTTTCAATTTTAAACTATTCTCATTGCCCATTTCTCCAATACCCCCTACTCTCACAATTTCAAAAAGCCAACTCCATAAACCCTTCAAATTTTCTTACACTCCATCTTCACGGCGTTTCAAAAAATGTTTTCAAAATGTCACAAACCTAAGATGTTCCTAGCCCTCTCATGGTTAGGGATTCCAAGGACAAGTAATAAATCAAGATCAACCTCTAAGGTTGTCCTTATTAGGATTCCAAACCTTTAGCCATTTCCAAAAACCACATTCAAAAATTAATTCATCAAAACATTTCTAAAACCATGCCTCCAAGGTTTTCAAAACAAAACTTCAAAAACACTTTTAAGTTCTCTTGAGTCATGCCAAAACATTTTTCCAAAACTCCGAGACCACAAAGGGTCTTCAATTTTCAAAGACCGCAAAGTGTCTTAAACTTTTCAAAAGACCTCAAAATGTCTTAAATTTTTCCAAAGACCTCAAAGTGTCTTAAATTTTTCCAAAGACCTCAAAGTGTCTTAAACTTTTCCCAAGACCTCAAAGTATTTTAAACTTTTCCCCAGACCTCAAAGTGTCTTAAACCTTTCCAAAGACCTCAAAGTGTCTTAAACTTTTCCAAAGACCTCAAAGTGTCTTAAATTTTTTCAAAGACCCAAAGTGTCTTTAAACCTTCCAAAGGCCCTAATGCGCCTATTTTCCATCGGGCTTTGCCCGAACTACGAATGATCTGATTCTCACCAAATAAGATACGTAGGCAACCTAAAATGGTGCGGTTATAACTTTTATTTCAACCCCAATCCCTTTTTCAAAAATTACAATCAATTCAAAGTTTCCATTCCAAACTCTTTCAAAACCTCCATTATTTTCAAACTTTTTCCAAAAGCTTGCATCATGCATCATTCATCCGAAAAGTGATGACTAAACCCCATTTTCAAAATTCTAAAGTGGATATTAGGTGGACAATGGTAACCGGTTATTCTTGTGAGTGAACAAAAGGGTAATTAGACATGTAGCTACCGAAAGGGCAGAGTGGGGTGATGATCTTAGGATATCTTCCCTACACGTAACTATCGTGCCCAGATTTTTCACACTCGAGGAATACTTATACAAGCGGAAAAAATGCTGTACTCTCTCATTAGAACTCACCCTCCTAGAAGAATGAGTGCGACTAGGTTTGAATTGAAAATTGATTAGAATAAAGGGTTTTTGGAGAAGATTTAGAGTCGCCACCTAACTTGATTAAGGTGAGTTAGGTCACCTAAAAACTAAGCATAATTCGAAAACTACACTCAGGGTTTTGAAAAACGATTTTGAAAATATCTCCTCAAGAGAGGGTTTTTAAGAAAACAGGTTGTTTGGCAACCTTTGGAAAACATTTAGCCCTTTTTGAAAAATAACTCCGTTTGGTCTTTGAAATCAGTGATTCTAGGTTCGGAGGTTGGTTATGTGTAGGGAAGACACACTAAGCCATCACCCTACCCCGCCCTTTCGGTACCTACATGTCAATCTACCTTAGATTCACCTATGAGAGTCTTTAACTAACTATTGTTCAATCCTATCCACTTTAAAAAACAATGTTTTGAAAAGAAATTAACATGATGCATGATATGCAAGTGCAATAGAAGGGAGTTGATTTAGAAAGAGATTTGAAAAGAAGAATTTGATTTGATTTGATTTGATTTAAAAAGAAAAGAGATAGAAGTTTGAATTTGGAAACAAGATTTTTGAAATTGAAGATTGAAGATTGAAAATAGAAATTTAAAATTAGAAATTTGAAAATATATTGGAGATTTGAAAAGATTGTGGAGTTAGAAATTTGAAAAATGTTGTGGAATTTGAGATTTAAAAAATGTGAAGACCGCACCCATGAGAGTTGCCTACGTATCCCTTTGGAGGAATCAGGTCAATCGTAGTTCGGATAAGAGTTCGATTGAAAATAGAAGGTTGAATTAGAAGAAAGAGATTGAATTGGAAGATTGAGAGCTTGAACTTTGAATAGAGGATTAAAAATTGAAATTTAGAATTTTAGAATTGAAAAGATTGAATTTTGATTTGAAAAGATAGAACTTGAAAGAAAGATTTAGACTTATTTTGGAAAGATGGAGGTTTAAGAAACCAAGACTTAGGAAAGATTTGACTCGACTTGGAAGGTTTAGGAGATTAGGAAAGATTGGATTTAGGAAATGTTTGAATTAGGAAAGTGTCATTTTTGGAAAGTTTTGGTTTAGGAAAGTCTTCGAAATAGGAAAATTTTGGAATTAGGAAAGTTTCAACTTAGGAAAGTTTTGAATTTGGAATGTTTTGAAATAGGGAAGTTTTGAAAGTTGAAAAGTTTCATTTTAGGAAAGGTTTGAAAAAGGAAAGTGTTGAATTTAGAAATGTTTAGTTTAAGAAAGGTTTAGAATTTGGGAAGTTTCAAGTTAAGAAAGTTTTGAATTTGGAAAGCTTAGATTTATAGAAAGATTTTAAATTAGGACAGATTTAGAAAAGATTTAAATTAAAAAAGTTTCAACTTAAGAAAGTTTTGAATTAAGAAAGATTTGAAATTTAGAGAGTTTAAGATTTGGAAAGTTTTAGAGTTTGAATTTTTAGAAAATCTTGAGATTAGGAAAAGTTTGAGTTTAAGAAAGACTGAAAAACTTAGGTTTGGAAAGTCAAGATTTGGAAAGGGGTAGAATTAGGAAAGGGTTGAATTAGGAAAAATGTGGAAGTTTCATGTTTAAGAAAAGATTTGAAAGTTTTAGGAAACTTATGGTTTAGGAAGGTGGGAAATTAGGAAAGAGTTAAATTAGGAAAGATGTAGATTTTGAGTCTAAAAGAGAAGGTTTGATTTTGTTTCCAAAAACGGAGGATGGAATTTAGTTTCCTAAACGGGAAGATTGGATTTGGTTTTCTAAAGGGAAGATTGGATTTGGCAAGGATTTGAAAATGAAAGTTTCTAGAAACCCTAGATTTGGAAAATTATAGTTTTGACGTAGAAAATAAGAGGTTTTGGAAATGTGTATCGTTTGAATGCGAAAACAAAAGGTTTTGGAAACCTAGGTTTTAAGGCAAGCTTGAAAACCATGTTTTTGGGAAGGGAATTAGGGTTTCCTAATTGTTAGCTCTAAGGCTTGACTTGGGCTCTAAGGAAAAAGTTTTTAGAAAGTGCGTTTTTTGAAAACGAAGGCTTTTAGAAGAAAATCCTAGGGAGGAGTTTTTGGAAAATGTGTTTTTGGAAACGAAGATTTTAGAAGGAAAATCCTAGAGGGGAGTTTCTAGAAGAGAGATTTTGGAAAAAGAGTTTTTGGAAAGATTTTTGAAGAGAGTTTTTCTAGGAAAGAGACCTAGGGAATGCTTTTGGAAAGTGGACTTTGAAGAGAGCGTTTTGGAAAGGAGTTAAAAAATGAAAGTTTTGAAAAGAGTTTTTACAAAATAATTTTGGAAAGAGGAGCTTTTGGAAAGCATGTTGGAAAAGAGATTTTTAGGATGAGGGATTTGAAAAGAGAGTTTTTAGAAGGTATCCAAACATCTCACTTTCCTAAAGCGATTCTAGCCATAAGAAGGCTAGAACCACTTTAAAAAAGTGGTTTTGGAAAACAAGGAGTTTTGAAAATATGGACCTTATTGGTCACTTTGAATGTAAAACTTTCTTAAAGCAACCCTAGCCATGGAAAAGCTAGAATCACCCTAGGATTGTGATTTTGAAAATAAGTTTTTCAAAAGTAAATTTTGATGCAATTTTGGAAACAAGTTTGGAAACGATTTTGAAAACGAGTTTGAAAATGATTTTGGAAAGATGCATGGTCATGATATGCACAATGCAATTTTGGGACCGTGAACATACAAGGTTAAGGCTTCACCACATAATCAAGGGGGCCGGACCCACGTGGTCTCTGGTTAGCCTAAAGGAAAGCCCCCGACACGGTGACCCTCCGATAGTCTAATCCTACACATGGACTAAGAGTCCCCTTGTTTCAAGTATGCAAAGAATGGGGGGGAAAGAGATGGGGGATTAAAATAGAGAAAACCCAAGTAGGTTAGGAGAGAGAAGAGAGAGGGGGGAAGTGCGGAAATTTAAAGAGAAAGCCAACCATATATCTTATTTATTTTGCGCGTCTTGCTTGTCTTCAGTCTTCGGTCTTCGTCTTGATCTTTGTCTTCAATCTTCAAGAGTTGTCTTCAAACTGTAGATTGCAGCTCTTCAAGTCTTCAAAGGAGGGTTGAAGGCTAGTGTATGAGTGTATGGGGGTGTGTATGAGCGTATAGAAGGCTAGGGTTTAGTGTATGGTGGCTAGGATTTTGGAAAACCTAAAAAGCTAGGGTTTAGGAAGTGCACGAGCTCTGTATATCGAATTATATGATTTTTAGATTGAGTTTGCAGACCCCTTTCATGCTAGAAGAGGCTCTGTATTTATAGAGGTTGGACAAACCTAGCGCCTATTGCAGTGGCGCTAGGCCAATTATTGGCTTGGCACCACTACTAGTGGCGCTAGCCAGTTAGGAAAGTTTGTAAGTTGGCAAGCAACGTATCTTTGAGTAGATTTGGGCACCTGTACTAGTGACTACCATGCAATTTTCAGCCTGGCTTCACTAGGAGTGACTCCGGAAAGTCTGAGAATGATTTAAGGGATCGGGATTGGCCCGGAAGGCTGGAAAAGAGCAGGAACACTTAAAATAGTGTCCCGGAGGTATTTGACTTGAAAAATGAGGACAAGATGTGTCGGAAGGGTTGACCAGGCCTTTAGAGGCAAAACGGTCAATCGGATCGGAAAGCTACCGGGACGAACTCGGACTATCCCGGAAGAAGACTCGAGATTTGGAAATATTATTTAAAATATTTCCAAAGGTTGCCAGTTTGATACCCAGAGCCGGTGTGGTCAGAAAACGAGACCAGCCCACCAGGGGCAAAACGATCATTTTGTATCGGGTTTGCCGGAACTGACTCGGAATGATCCGGAAAGGTAAAGGGAGGTTGAGAACACTACCAAAAGCAATCTCAGAAGCTTACCGGTTTGATACCCAAAGCCGGTGTCGTCGGAAAACGAGACCGGCCCACTATAGGCAAAACGGTCATTTCGCACCGAGTTTGCCGGAACTGACTCGGAATGATCTGGAAAGGTAGAGGAAGGTTGAGAATACTATATGAAGTAATCTCAAAAGGTTAGCGGTTTGATACCCAAAGCCAGTGTGGTTCCTGGGGCGTTTAGATGCCTAGAGGCAAAATGGTCATCTTGACCTAAAAGTCTCGGAAAAGGCCCAAGGGGCAGTTTGGTCATTTTTCACCAAAGTGGGCTAGCAGGCACTACTGTTGACCTGGGTTTTGAGTGTTTCCGCCACTCTGACAGTGGTCGTCGTGACACAGTGGTTTGTTGCCAATTCCCTATGTCGACCTGTTTACGAGTATTTCTGCTACTCGGACGGTTGTGATGTTTGTGAGTATTTCCGCTACTCAGATCGTCTCGAGGAATAAACTGTCTCGAGAGAGGGATTGGAAAGGGGTCTTATCATTTCCAAAAAGACATGCCTGATTTGGGACCGTCTCGAGGAATAAACTGTCTCGAGAGAGGGATTGGAAAGGGGACTTACCGTCTTCGGAAAGACGTGCCTGATTTGGAACCGTCTTGAGGAATAAACTGTCTCGAGAGAGGGATTGGAAAGGGGACTTATCGTCTTCGGAAAGACGTGCCTGATTTGAAACCGTCTCAAAGAATAAATTGTCTCGAGAGAAGGATTGGAAAGGGGACTTACCGTCTTTAGAAAGACGTGCCTGATTTGGAACCGTCTCGAGGAATAAACTGTCTCGAGAGAGGGATTGGAAAGGGGACTTATCGTATTCGGAAAGACGTGCCTGATTTGGAACCGTCTCAAGGAATAAATTGTCTCGAGAGAGGGATTGAAAGGGGATTTACCGTCTTCGGAAAGACGTGCCTGATTTGGAACCGTCTTGAGGAATAAGCTGTCTCGAGAGAGGGATTGGAAAGGGGACTTACCGTCTTCGGAAAGACATGCCTGATTTGGAACCGTCTCAAGGAATAAACTGTCTCGAGAGAGGGATTGCAGTTGAAATTGGAAAGGACAATGCCCTAAGGGCATTTTGGTCATTTTGCCTCTATTTTGGGCCTGGTGGGCCCGTGAGGCGATGGACAGACAAGATTTGGACTTAGAGAATTGGTTTCGATTGGAACACGTCCATTTTGACTTGAGTACAAGTCTGGACGGAGTGTAAACTGCCGAGCGATAAAAAATGGGATGGTTACAGCTACCCCTCTTTTTTTATCTTTGCATGTCAAAGACAGAAAACAATAAAAGTAAGAGTCCCATGTTGACGGCGAGGCAGTCGGAGGGACGGACATTGGAAATCTTTCGACAAAAGGGGTTGAAAACGGATAGTGGGCCAAAAAGGCCTTCGAAAATGAGATTTGGCGGGAAAGGGGGCAAAGCTATGCAGAATTTGCAACTGCTAGTGGCGCCTTTGGCAGAAGATGCCTGGAGCCTCTGCTAGTGGCGCCAAGCTTAGAATTAAAACTAGAAAATTTCTGGTTCGAATAGCTGCGGCATTTTAGAGAGGTTCCGCAAATCCGAGAGATTTCACGTGAAAATCGACTTGAACCTTGAAGGGGCACTTCTTGGAGACCACGGGTGATTGCCGGAAGGAGACCACATCGCTGGAAAGTCGCCGGATGAGAAGATTTCGCCGGAGAACTTCCAAAAAGTGAGTTTTCAAATTTTGTTGATTTTGATGTGTAGAACTTCGTTGGAATCATGTGAATAGTGAAAATTGATATTTTGATGTGTTTCGAACATGATGGTGATATTATTTTTGCATTTTGGTGCTTGTTTGATTGAATTTGAGTGATTATATGTGAATATGTGAAGGGGGTTTTCTGCAGGAATAGGGGATTTGTTCCTACAGGCTTGGGCATTGGGTTTTCTGGCTAAATTTTTGTGCAATGTGCCTTAGAAAAATGTGTTTAACAACCGTATGAAGTTTTGTGATTTTTTGAAAACTTAGTGAATTTTTTATTTTTTGAAAAATAGGAAAATACTTAGAAATTTAGAAAAATGAGAAAACTCAAGAAACTGATGGGATTTTTAGAGTTAAAAATTTGAAAAAGGTAGGAATATTTTTTGGAAAACATTTGAAAGAATTTTGAGGAATTTTAGGACATTTTTGAAAACCATTGATTTATTGGAAAAATAAAACATGTGTTTTGAAAATTTTGAAAAATTGAAAAGTGTGTACAGGTGCTGATGTTATGTGATTGTGACAATGTGAAGTGCACGCTTTGTGTTTTGTGTTGATGTCATGGGTGTTGTAGGGGCCATTTTCAAACGAAATTTTGCCGGAACTTTTAGAAATTAGGGGAGAGTTAGAAATAAAGGTTTTTAGAAATAAAATCTTTTTGAAGGAAAAAGACAGAAAACCCTTGAGGTTTGATTTGAAATTGAAAAATCAAAAGGTGTCCGTAGGAATTTTGTTTTGACTTATCATTCGAAATCTTTTTATTTGTTTTTTGTGTTAGTTTTTTATTTTATTTTACTTTATTATGTCCGCTGTCTGCTCGATATATTAACACTTCTCACCTTGGCTTACCTTTTCAGGATGGCAGATGCAGGTGATGATGGCTCTGAGAGAAGGCGCCGCTCAGGGAAGGCAGCTCGGAAAGACTCTACTGGCGGCTCTAGTCGATCTAGAGGTAGTCGACGATCTACTGGACGATCCTCCTCCAGCCAGAGTGGCAGGGGAGTAGGCTACCTGTCGACCCTTTTCCTCCGGTTGAGCAGGCTTTTGCCGAGGAGATTGATGCTGAGGAGGAGGTACCGGGCCCTGGGGATCAGGTGACCGGTTATAGGAGAGCTTCTTCCAGGCATAGGCAGACGGATGCCGACTTGGGAGATCTACAGATACCAGACGTCCCACCACTCGGGGATCTTGCCTATCACCCCAGTGTGTACTCTAGACAGCATTTGCCTCCTCCGCAGGTACATAAAGCTTTCAGAGGGGCTATTCATCAGGTTTTTGTGACCATGCAGCGGGCTGCCCCATCATATTGTGCCTTCTTGGCGGAGATCGGATTTGGCGCCTTCATGGGATTACAGGCTAACCGCCTGAACCGGCATTTGGTACTGGCACTTGTTGAGAGGTGGTTTGGGGAGACCGGGACTTTTCATTTTGTCGGCTTCGAGTTAGGTCCCACTCCTTTGGATTGGGCGATTATTACAGGGCTCTCCTTTGTCGGCCGGCGGATCACCCTACATCCAGTCAGTAGGGACGAGGCCTGTTTGTTGTTAGACTTGCCTCCTCTTGAGCGTTCTGCCTTCCCAGTCTCTTGGATTAGTCAGGATGACCGTACTTTTGCTACTGAGCCATTGCCAACGAGGCAGGACATCATGAGATGGCGACTTGTGTTGTATATCATCTTTAGCTGCTTCTGCAACAATAACAAGTCACCCGTGCCGTGTCATTTGGTGAGTATAGTAGCCGATCTTGGAGCTTTATCTGAGCTGGACTGGGCGTCCTTTTCCTTTGGCTGCTTTCTTCAGTTGATGTGGGTTCAAACTTCTTCTCGCTGTTGCAGCACGACTAGCTTCTGGCCTTTCCTTGTTTGGTGGAGTTACGAGTACCTGCTGGTGCATCGCCCGGCAGTTGTTGAGGATGACCTCTATCCTCGTGCCTTGAGGTGGGCTCATGACCAGGTAGCCCAGCGATCGGAGATTACCGATTTTGTGACGCTCCGGGCTAACCTGGAGCTGATCGAGGCGAGGGATGTGACCTAACGGCCCTTCATTGGATCAGTCCATTACGAAACAATCCGGTACTTGGTCCCGTTATCCCTGTTGAGAGCTGCTTTTCTCAGTGATGACACTTGGGAGTCCTATCTTGGGGAGCAACACTGGCGGCAGTTTCATGAGGAGTTCCGACCAGCAAGAGCTCCGCCAGAGTATATGTTTGGAGCCCTGGTGGCGGGAGTGCCTATCCCTTATCAGGAGCGTCAGCTAGGTGCCGAGTTCTTACTTCCTTTGGATACAGATTACGCTGCGCACTTTGGGGCTCATTCGGTCAGTGCCTTCACCCGGTTTGAGGTAGTGGTTGGCGGGTACGCTGTTGGCTAGGAGGTAGTTGACTTATGGCGTCGTGCTGGAGGATACGTGCCCCAGGCTGAGTTTACTGCTATAAGAGACCAGAGAGATCAGCACCAGATGGAGCGGGATCAGTACCAGGCCAAGGTAGCCTCCCTGACAGCTCAGTTATCTCAGATGGGCGGTGGGGGGGTATGTTATTCTTTCTTTGCTTCTTCTTGCTCTGCTATTGCTTAGTTCTTTTTGTACGCAGCTAATTTTGGTGCTATATTTCCTGCAGGATGGTGGTGCTTCTAGTAGTTATCCACCTCCTCCGATGTCGGGTTTCGAGGATTTTGATCCAGATGATATCGACTTTGACCTGTGATAAATGCCCCTTGTCCCTGAGTTATATTTATGTTAGACAGTTTTATTCTGATATTTTGTACAAAAATGAATATTTATGGTATTCAGATGCATGGATAGAAAAATACATTTATGATCTTTACAGCTAGGCATATGATCAGATGCATGTGATGTATGATGATGTTAGATATTTATTATATGAGTTGATGTTGGTGACTTCTATTTCTACAAGGAGTTATATCCTATGTGTGCAAAGCTCATGCTGATGATTTTTTTTTTTTAACATATGTTCAAGTTAGAAATATGTTAATAGAATGACACAAGGTGCTGTTAGACTTGTAGTCCTGGGAATGGTAACTCCCTCCTCTTCAGGGATTTAGCCTCTCTTCTGGCTCGACCCTACCTTGATTGGATGATAGCACTTCGCACCTTTCTCAACCTCTTGATTGTCTCCAACTCTCTGTCTTAGGGTTAGTGTATATGGTTATTGGGCTGAGACTCTCGTCTCTCGGGGTTTTAGCAACAGTTTGCTTGACCTTTGGCAGAGCGATAAGTGGCCAATCATTTCAATCTGAGGAAACTTTGTTTGGGACTGTAATGCAGGCTAAGTTATGGGGTTTTAGAAACAACAGGATATATGTAGGCCCAAATTCGATGTTGCCTTCAGGAGGGTTTAGATCCATACTGTCCTTAACTATTTTCTCAGTGGGGCTAGCATCCTTCTTGGCTTTGGCAACATGTCTAGCTCATTTAGATCAAGCAATCTACTTTCAATTAGAGGGGACTTTAATAGGGTTGTAATGTAGGCCATGGTTTCGGAGTTTTGCAAGAAAGGGTAAAGGCTCGAACCTATCGTTTCTACTTGGTCTCTTCATAACCTAGGATCACCTTTGAATTTCCTTCTTGCTTTTGACCAAATACTTCTCAGGGTGAAAATGACCTTGTTCTTTCACCCCTTCTATATACTTTTTAAGATAAACATGACTTTCTTCTCATTTGATCTTCTTATCACGCTTTTGAAGATGACTCAATCATGGCTCCTTTAGGCCTTTTCTTAGAATCATGGTTTTCTTCTTCTTCTTTTTCTTTTTTTTTTTTTTTTTTTTTACTTCTTGCCCCTTGGCAACTCCTTTCCTTTTCTGCTTCTTTCTATTCCTTTATGAAATGAATAATTCTTTGACCCTTTTCCCTTAGATCTTTTCGTTGGCAGTTCAATCTACCCAATGTGGGCGGTGATCCCTAAGTTGAGGTTTTGTTAGGAAAAGGTAGGCGGCTCAACGAGTTTGGGCAAGGGGTTACTTTTGACTATATAGGAAATGAAATGAGGGCCTCTCTTCACTTTGAATTAGATTGCTTGATCTATAGAACTTTCATTGCTACCTTAGCACAGCGGGGGTGGACACCATTCCTAGAGTTCTCAAATATTGTTTGCCCCAGTGTGGGGAGGACAGTCTTGGACCGGGGTTGGCAAAGAGAAATTTTCGCTTTCCACGAGGCACTAGGGGTTACGCAAGGGGAATATAAGCACATTTATTTATTTATTTTAGTTATTTATTCTTTTACTTATATGTGGGGAAATGAAAGATGGCTCCTCTTCCTTTTGATAAACTGGCTACACATCGCTTAGCTTCAGAGTCTTGCAAGTGTCGCCTTTGGGTAGTATCCTCACTTATCTTTATCCTCTCTCTCTCTCTCTGTGGAAAGCTGATCATTTGGTGAGTGGTTAACTCATGCTATCATCCCTTCAAGTTGGATCATTCCATAAGACACATCATGCCCCTTGCGTAGAAAGTAGTCACTATTTCCCAGGGAAGACAAGACAACAACAATGGAATAAAAGACTGTCATTTGATTATTATTGTTATTTTTATGAAAAGCATCAAGTTCTTAAGCAATAAGAAAATGTAAACATTAATTTAAAGAAAGAAAGTGAAAGGGATAGAAAGAAAGTGGGTGAAAACACCCCTCTCTTGTACGCTTGTGCAAGGAACCCATTTTAGTACAGCTTTGGGATAATTACCACATCTTCGATGCTCCATTCGCAACCCGGATCCTCAGCCAAGGCGAGACAAGCAAAGGCTTCTCCTAGAGCTCCAAAGATGTTGACGTTGTTAACGCGGTTGTCAGCCTCCTTCTTGTTCTTTGCAGTGGATTCTTCTGTAAATAGGGTGACTAGCTCACCCCCTTCCAATTTGAATGGCTCTGTCTGTTCTCTTGACTCCCTAGCTCCCAGCCCATGTCTTCATAGTTGTACTCAATTGCAGGCCAAGGGTTTTCTAGTAAGTGACGTTCCACCGCGGCATACCTTGGATGCAAAAACTTAGCACCCCATCCATCAACAACTGTGTTCTTGGTCATCCCATCTTCCGAAAATATTGACTCCTCAATGGGCCAGTCAGAAGCATCAGGCACCTCCTCAGGGTTATAAAGATAAATCGGCCACAATGGGAGATCTTCCTCCTAGTCACTTTCTTTATCGGCCTCCCAATCGTTCTCATAACCTTCGGCCTTGAGCTCATCAAATTCTCCCTCGCCTTCCATCTCTACTAGTATCATATTGACAGTGTGATCCGGCAAAGGGTTAGCGGTCACAATGGGAGTGGGAGCAGGTTTTATCGGCTGCAAATCAATGGTCTTATTATCGATCAGGCCTTGGATCTTATGCTTGAGAGCAAAGCAGCTTTCGGTGTCGTGCCCCTGGCCACCTGAATAATATTCACATGTAAGAGTGGCATTAAAGGTCAGGGGAAGAGGGCTTGGCAATGGGCGAGTGGGGACGGGCTTCAAGATGTTGTTCTTCAGAAGGCTATGGTAAGCCTCGGTTTGGGTGCAGGCTAAGGCGTCGAAAGTACGAATGCGTCGACAAAGTCTATTGAACTTGGGTCGTGCCCCAGCGGGACTGTAGTTTAGGGTAGGAACAGGCATGGTCAAGGTGGGTAAGGGTAGGACCGGGGGTGATTGGAGCGGGGGTCAGTATTGGGGTGGTTGGCTGGGCAGAATGGTGGACACTTCACCTTCCTTCCTGATTGTGCCCCTTGTAGTGGCCACCTTTTTGGCTATGTTGGCGCTATTTTCTCCAGTCTTGGCATAGGGATCTGTAATTCTTCCTGTCTTGAGGCCGTTTTCTATCATCTCTCCCTACATGATGAGCTCGGAGAAGCTTTTTCCCACGCTTGTGCAGAGCTTCTCGTAGAATATACCTTGAAAAGTATGTATAAACAATTGTACATACTCCTTCTCCTCTAGCAAAAGATTAACTTGTGCAGTGGCCTCCCTCCATCTTAGGGCATATGCTTTAAAGCTCTCCTTCTCACCCTTGCTCATCGTCATCAAGGACCATCGATCGGAAGTGAGGTTGATGTTGTGACGATATTGGACTTTAAATGCATTGACTAGCTCCATCCAGGTTGTGATCTTCCTTAAGTCCAGACGAGCAAACCACTGTAGAGCAGACCCTGTGTGACTGTGTTGGAATAGCTGTATAAGGAGCTTCGAATCGTTGCCATGTCCACTTAGCGCCCCAGCATATAGAGGAAGATGAGCAACGGGGTTACTGGTACTGTCGTACTTCTGGAAGTTGGGCATTTTAAACTTAGCAGGTTTCGAATGGTCAAGGAAGAAGCAGAGTTCATCATAGGAAGTGAACCCGTAAGCATCGTGGCCATGGAGACTTCACAATGAATCCTCCAACCCTTGGATTTTCAGACTGAGAGGGTCTAGAGAGGCCTTATTTATGGCAGGTGAAAGCAATATGGTCTCCTCTTCTTCAGTGTTGACCCCTTTGGTGTCTTCCTTAGTCCTCCCAGCATTGTCGGACTGAAGCATGATCCTTGGATTAGCAGGTTCCAGATCTTTGGATGAAGTCATAGATGATAACGGGACTGTAGTAGCATCCTTCATGGCCAGAGTTTGAATGAGTTTGAGTATCTCATCCATCTTAGTCCTCATTTCGTTGACTTCCTCTCGAGAGACTTGAGAGGATTCTTCAGGGTTAGTAGCCATCAATGATGCTCTTTGCCGGGTGATAATGGGATCCCTAGGTGGATGTTGCCCCTTCTTAAGAGCAATGTTGACTCAGTACAGGGTGACCTCTGTAAATGAAAAATAAAAAGAGAGAAAGAAGAAGACAAAAACACAAATCACAAGTCAGTTTCTGGTTTTTAGAGAGCTTTATGCAATGCATGTCCTAGGGTGTCCCTATTTAAAAGGGAAACTAATCGTGATGTATTGGCCCACTTTTGGAGATAGGGATTTGCCCCTGTATACGGATACTTTACCATCAAGTAAGAATCTTCAGCCATCCATGCATTCATTCATAAAAGTAAAGAAGTACATTAAATTTTGGGTTTAAGATACAAAAGAATTGGAATACATTTTAATAGGGGGAGGGGGAACATTTTCCTTTGGACTTCCACCTATCTATTTTTACAAAGAGAAAACCTAAACTACTCTTAAGTCTTCGGATCCGCCTTCATTGGATTTGATGTTGAAGAGGTCGCTGAGGGACCTTGCTGATTAGTTGCCCCTTGTCTTTATGGCAATCCTATCTCCGTGAGCATAGAGGGATTGGGGCCCATCTTATGAAATGGATTGGTATGCATGCCATGAGTCCTTGGGGTTACGTGGGAACCCTTAGGGTTTAGGTAGGTTTAATGCAAGGGAGAGTGACCTTGGTGTCACTCTCAATGGGTTGATCATATGCATGAGAATGCAGTGACTTGAGTTACTTAGAACTCTTGTCTTGACATAGAATATTGAATGCATGAACATGGGTATGCAAAGAGTTTAAGGAGAGAGAATGCAGTAGCAAGATAAACGTGCATGCATGAGCAGTTAGACAGGCATTATAATAGTATGAATACAGTCAGTATAGCAGTAGGAATAAACAGATAAAAATGAAAGTAAGAGCAGTTGCCCTTTCCTCCGTGGTTTTGAAAATGGTGCTTGTGTCTTAAATCCAGCAGTCTTAAATCCGGCAGAGGTTCAGCTATGCATGGTATCTATATGAGTATGAGGTTGAGGGTTGACTAATGCGTCCTAAAAAGGCTCGGTCCCCGGATCTTTAAACCTAGGCCCACTCCCCGAGGTGGTGCCATGATCGGTTGGTGATCCAAGCGGGGGAACCATCAAAAGGCCGTAGGCGAAGAAACTGACACAGCATCTTGCCCACAACCAATATACCGTTCCCCCTTTCTAACTAGAAAGGACATATCAGGGTAATAATGCAAGTATGCAGAATGCAAGTGCACATGCAGTGTCTGTGTGATTTTTAAAAGTGGAGGAAAGAGCCCAACAACTCCCATTCATCCTGTTCATCACATTCATGCATAGCAGTTAATAAAATTTAAACAAAATGTGTACCTATAAACCAAATATGCAAGTGTTAGTATGAGGATGACAAACATAATACAAGATAATATGAAAAAACACATGTTTTTTGAAAACAATTTTGAAAATTTAGTTTTGAAAATTTAAAGTGAATAGGATTGAACAAGTTAATTGAAGACTCTACATGACTACGACCTAACCCTCCAAATGTCCCCAGCAGAGTCGCCAACTATCTTACCCAGATTTTTCGCACTCGAGGAATACTCACACAAGCGGGAAAAATGTTGTACTCTCTCATTAGAATTCACCCTCCTAGAAGAATGAGTGCGACTAGGTTTGAATTGAAAAATGGTTTGAATAAAGGGCTTTTGAAAAAGATTTGGAGTCACCACCTAACTTGATTAAGGTGAGTTAGGTCACCTAAAAACTAAGCATAATCCGAAAACTACACTCAGGGTTTTGGAAAACGATTTTGAAAATATCTCCTCAAGAGAGGATTTTTAAGAAAACAGGTTGTTTGGCAACCTTTGGAAAACATTTAGCCCTTTTTAAAAAATAACTCCGTTTGGTCTTTGAAATCAATGATCCTAGGTTCGGAGGTTGGTTATGTGTAGGGAAGACACACTATGCCATCATCCTACCCCGCCCTTTCGATACCTACATGTCAATCTACCTTAGATTCACCTATGAGAGTCTTTAACTAACTATTGTTCAATCCTATCCACTTTGAAAAACAATGTTTTGAAAAGAAATTGACATGATGCATGATATGCAAGTGCAATAGAAGAGAGTTGATTTAGAAATAGATTTGAAAAGAAGAATTTGATTTGATTTGATTTTAAAAAAAAGAGAGATAGAAGTTTGAATTTGGAAACAAGATTTTGAAAATTGAAATTGAAGATTGAAAATAGAAATTTAAAATTAGAAATTTGAAAATAGATTGGAGATTTGAAAAGATTGTGGAATTAGAAATTTGAAAAATATTGTGGAATTTGAGATTTGAAAAATGTGGAGACCGCACCCATGAGAGTTACCTACGTATCCCTTTGGAGGAATCAAGTCAGTCGTAGTTCGGACAAGAGTCCAATTGAAAATAGAAGGTAGGATTGGAAGAAAGAGATTGAATTGGAAGATTGAGAGCTTGAACTTTGAATAGAGGATTGAAAATTGAAATTTAGAATTTTGGAATTGAAAAGATTGA
Source organism: Euryodendron excelsum (assembly GCA_033060915.1). Classification (NCBI taxonomy): domain Eukaryota; kingdom Viridiplantae; phylum Streptophyta; class Magnoliopsida; order Ericales; family Pentaphylacaceae; genus Euryodendron; species Euryodendron excelsum. Next base: position 31,888,587 of record CM065381.1, on the reverse strand, counting down.
ATTTTGATTTGAAAAGATATAACTTAGAAGAAAGATTTAGACTTATTTTGGAAAGATGGATGTTTAAGAAACCAAGACTTAGGAAAGATTTGACTCGACTTGGAAGGTTAAAGAGATTAGGAAAGATTGGATTTAGGAAATGTTTGAATTAGGAAAGTGTCATTTTTGGAAAGTTTTTGTTTAGGAAAGTCATCGAAATAGGAAAATTTTGGAATTAGGAAAGTTTCAACTTAGGAAAGTTTTAGAATTTGAATTTTTAAAAAATCTTGAGATTAGGGAAAGTTTGAGTTTAAGAAAGACTGGAAAACTTAGGTTTGGAAAGTCAAGATTTGGAAATGGGTAGAATTAGAAAAGGGTTGAATTAGGAAAGATGTGAAAATTTCATGTTTAAGGAAAGATTTGAAAGTTTTAGGAAACTTATGGTTTAGGAAGGTGGGAAATTAGGAAAGAGTTGAAATAGAAAAGATGTAGATTTTGAGTCTAAAAGAGGTTTGATTTTGTTTCCAAAAACGGAGGATAGGATTTAGTTTCCTAAACGGGAAGATTGGATTTGGTTTCCTTAAGGGAATATTGGATTTGGCAAGAATTTGGAAAGGGAAGCTTCTAGAAACCCTAGATTTGGAAAACTATAGTTTTGACGTAGAAAATAGGAGGTTTTGGAAATGTGTATCGTTTGAATGCGAAAACAAGAGGTTTTGGAAACCTAAGTTTTAAGGCAAGTTTGAAAACCATGTTTTTGGGACGGGAATTAGGGTTTCCTAATTGTTAGCTCTAAGGATTGACTTGGGCTCTAAGGAAAGAGTTTTTGGAAAGTGCATTTTTTGGAAACGAAGGCTTTTAGAAGAGAATCCTAGGGAGGAGATTTTGGAAAATATATTTTTGAAAACGAAGATTTTAGAAGGAAAATCCTAGAGGAGAGTTTCTAAAAGAGAGATTTTGAAAAGAGAGTTTTTGAAAAGATTTTTGAAGAGAGTTTTTCTAGGAAAGAGACCTAGGGAATGCTTGTGGAAAGTGGACTATGAAGAGAGCATTTTGGAAAGAAGTTGAAAAATGAAAGTTTTGAATAGAGTTTTTAGAAAACAATTTTGGAAAGAGGAACTTTTGGAAAGCATGTTGGAAAAGAAATTTTTAGGAGGGATTTGAAAAGAGAGTTTTTAGAAGGTATAAAAACATCTCACTTTCCTAAAGCGATTCTAGCCATAAGAATGCTAGAACCACTTTAAGAAAGTGGGTTTAGAAAACAAGGAGTTTTGAAAATATGGACCATATTGGTCACTTTGAATGTAACACTTTCCTAAGCAACCTAGCCATGGAAAAGCTAGAATCACCCTAGGATTGTGATTTTGAAAACAAGTTTTTGATAAGGGAATTTTGATGCAATTTTGGAAACAAGTTTGGAAACCATTTTGAAAACGAGTTTGAAAATGTTTTTTGGAAGATACATGATCATGATATGCACAATGCAATTTTGGGATAGTGAACATACAAGGTTAAGGCTTCACCACATAATCAAGGGGGCCGGACCCACGTGGTCTCCGGTTAGCCTAAAGGAAAGCCCCCGACACGGTGACCTTCCGATAGTCTAATCCTACACATGGACCGGGAGTTCCCTTGTTTCAAGCATACATAAAAAGGGGGGGAAAGAGATGGGGGATTAAAATAGAGAACCTAAGTGGGTTAGGAGAAAGAAGAGAGAGGGGGGAAGTGTGAAAATTTAAAGAGAAAGCCTACCGTATGTCTTGTTTATTTTGCGGGCCTTGCTTGTCTTCGGTCTTGATCTTTGTCTTCAATCTTCAAGAGTTGTCTTCAAACTGTAGATTGCAGCTCTTCAAGTCTTCAAAGGAGGGTTGAAGGCTAGTGTATGAGTGTATGGGGGTGTGTATGAGTGTATAGAAGGCTAAGGTTTAGTGTATGGTGGCTAGGTTTTGGAAAACCTAAAAAGCTAGGGTTTCTGGAGTACACGAGCTCTGTATATCGAATTATATGATTTTTAGATTGAGTTTGCAGACCCCTTTCACGCTGGAAAAGGCTCTATATTTATAGAGGTTGGACAGACCTGGTGCCTGTTGTAGTGGCGCCAAGGCAAAATTGCTCTTGGCGCCACTCCTAGTGGCGCCATGCCAATTCTTGGCTTCGCGCCACTAGTAGTGGCGCCATCCAGTTAGAAAAGTTTGTAAGTCAACAAGTAACGTATCTTTAACTAGATTTGGGCGCCTGTACTAGTGACTACCATGCAATTTTTAGCCTGGCTTCACTAGAAGTGACTCCAGAAAGTCCGGGAATGATTTAAGGGACCGGGATTGGCCCGAAAGGCCGAAAAAGAGCATGAACACTTAAAATAGTGTCCCGGAAGTATTTGACTTGAAAAATGAGGACAAGATGTGTCGGAAGGGTTGACTAGGCCTTTAGGGGCAAAACGGTCAATCGGCTCGGAAAGCTACCGGATGGAAATATTATTTAAAATATTCCCAAAGGTTGCCAGTTTGATACCCAGAGCCGGTGTGGTCGGAAAACGAGACCAGCCCACCAGGGGCAAAACGGTCATTTTGTACCGGGTTTGCCGGAACTGACTCGGAATGATCCGGAAAGGTAAAGGGAGGTTGAGAACACTACAAAAAGCAATCTCAAAAGGTTACTGGTTTGATACCCAGAGTCGGTGTAGTCGGAAAACGAGATTGGCCAACTAGAGGCAAAACGGTCATTTCGCACCGAGTTTGCCGGAACTGACTCGAAATGATCCGGAAAGGTAGAGGAAGGTTGAGAATACTATATGAAGTAATCTCAAAAGGTTACCGGTTTGATACCCAGAGCCAGTGTGGTTCCTGGGGCGTTTAGATGCCTAGGGGCAAAATGGTCATCTTGACCGAAAAGTCCCGGAAAAGGCTCAAGGGGCAGTTTGGTCATTTTTCACCGAAGTGGGCTAGCAGGCACTACTGTTGACCTGGGTTTTGAGTGTTTCCGCCACTCTGACGGTGGTCGTCGTGACACAGGGGTTTGTTGGCAATTCCCTATGTCGACCTGTTTACGAGTATTTCTGCTACTCGGACGGTTGTGATGTTTGCGAGTATATCCGCTACTCAGATCGTCTCGAGGAATAAACTGTCTCGAGAGAGGGATTGGAAAGGGGACTTATCGTCTTCGGAAAGACGTGCCTAATTTGAAACCGTCTCGAAGGATAAACTGTCTCGAGAGAGGGATTGGAGTTGAAATTGGAAAGGGCAATGCCCCTAAGGGCATTTTGGTCATTTTGCCTCTATTTTGGGCCTGGTGGGCCCGCGAGGTGATGGACAGACAGTATTTGGACTTAGAGAATTGGTTTTGATTGGAACACGTCCATATTGACTTAAATACAAGTCTGGACGGAGTGTAGACTGCCGAGCGGTCAAAAATGGGGTGCTTACTGTAACCAACCCCCGAACCTTAAATTTCTGTTTTTGAAAGACCAAAATGGAGTTATTTTCAAAAAGGGCTTAAACATTTCAAAAGGTTGCCAAACAACCTATTTTCCCAAAAACCCTCTCTCGAGGGAGTTTTCAAAAATCTTTTTCAAAAACTCTAAGTTTAATCTTCGGATTAACGCTTAGTTTTAGGTGCCCTAACTCACCTTTATCAAGTTGGGTGGCGACTCCTATTTTTCTAAAAAGCCCTTAGTCAAATCAATTTTCAAACCTAGTCGCACTTGTCCTTTTAGGAGGAGAAAGTTCTAGTGACAGAGTTCCGTGCTTTAGGGTTTCCGAGCCGAAAGGATCTTGGACACCCCAAAAACCGGGACGCGACAGCTGGCGACTCCGCTGGGGACACTTAGAGGGTGGGTTAGGCCATTAACATGTCTCTTCACCCTTCACTCACCCAGATTCTCCGGTTACCTTGCCCAATTTTATCCACCCTTCGAATTTTTCAAGTTTCCAAAGCAAACCTTATTTTTCAAAATAACTTTCAAATAAGTGTCATCACTTACATCCATTGCTTACATTTATGCTCTTGCATTAACCATCCATTTTATCTTGCACTGAGTTCTTTTGAAAAGTTACTAACTCTTTGCATTCTTCTTTTGTTGGTGGACCTTTGTTCACATTTTTGTTTCATATCTTATTTATTGCCAGGTATGTGAATGAATGGACAGGATGTGATGTATGTTGTTGGGTCCTTTCCTCCATTTTTTAAAAATTCCACACAATTGGTGTGCTCACTTGTATTTGCATCTTACATGTATTACCTGGTTACTATCCATCTGGATAGAAGAGGGAACAGTATATTGACTGTGGGCGGATGCTGTGTTAGTTTCTTAGCCTACAGTCTCTTGATAGTTCCCCCGCTCAAACCACCAACCAAAGATGGAGTTCACCCTTTCGGGGGTGGACGCCGGAGCTTTGAAGGTTTGGGGACCGAGCTTTTTAGGAAGCATTGGTAACCCCCAATCTCATGCTCATGTAGCACCCCATGCATAGCCGAGCCTCTACCGGATTAGGACACACGCGTCAATTTTAAAATCAAGAAGGAAAGGGCGACTGCTTTATTTTTCCTTGTAAAATTTGCTTAATCCTTGCTATTACGCTATCTAATTCTTGATGCTTCCATGTACACGCATCATAATTGCTCATGCATTGGAATTCACTTCAAAGACAAGAGTTCTCAAAGTAACTCAAGTCATTGCATCTTCATGCATCCAATCAATCCCTAGAGAAAGGCTCAATAACCTTCTCGCTCCATTCAAGCCAACCCAAAACTCCTAAGGGTACCACAAAATCCTAAGGATTCATGGCATGCATCAAAGTCATCTCATAAATAGGGCCCTAATCCCTCTTCGCTCATGGAGATAAGGTTGCCAAGAAGACAAGGGAGTAATTCAAATCAAGGGCTCCTGCCAACAAAGCAGATCCGGAGGCTCAAGAGTAGTTTAGGATCCTATAATATAAATGTAGAAATAGGTGGAAGTCCCAAGGAAAATGTTCCCCTTCCTCGTTTCTATGTATTTTTGAGAAAATTCTATGTACCAAAAAGAATTCATCTTAATAAAATCGTTCTTATTGTCAAATGAATGAATGAATCTATGAATGGATGAATGAACAGGGGCAGGTATAGTATTTGCATACAGGGGCAATCCCTTATCTCCAAACATGAGCCAAAGCATCATGTTTAGTTCGCCTCAAAAGGCAGGGGGACACGCATCGCATAAAGCCTTTCCAAATCAAGAACCTAACTTGCAATCTTTTTGCTTTGTTTTTCTTTAATTTCTTTTCCTCCCCCCATCTCATCAAAAGACTAGCCATAGTTTTGGTGAGACTGCTTACATTGTAGGTCACCATTGCTCCACGGAAAGGAAGAAGAGGAACACGAGTGAACCCCGTCCTTCAAACGCCGGTCGGCACTCGACAAAGAATAGCACAAATGTCAAGCGAAGGCAACATCCCCGATCAACAGAACAGTTCAGTGACACGTGAAGAAGTGAATGAAATGAAGGTAAAGATAGACAAAATGTTCAACCTCATACAACTAACGGCCTTCAAAGGGCCCGTCACGAACCCTCTCGCATCCACATCCTATCCTAAGGAAACTGAAGCAATCCCACCAAGGGTCGTCCTGCGAATTGACGGTACAACAAAGAGCAAAGAGACCCCTAAAGCAGTACAAATCAAGGAAGGAGAGGAGGACAACCCCGAAACCATCTTGTTGACGGCCACTTCAAAGAAAGAAGGCCCAGACCCTCTTGATCTCAAAATACAAGGCTTGGAGGAGTCCCTGCGCAGTCTCCAAGGTCATGACACCTTCGGCGAGATGGCTTATGACGAACTCTGCTTCTTCCCAGACCACCCGAGGCCGTCTAAGTTCAAAATGCCCGACTTTCAGAAGTATGACGAGAGTGGGGACCCCGTAGCACACTTGAGATTGTACGCTGGGGCGTTAAGCGGACATGGGAACGACCCCAAACTTTTGATGTAATTGTTTCAACACAGCTTGACCGGGCCCGCTTTGCAATGGTTTGCTCATTTGGACTTGAGGAAAATAACAACCTGGAATGAGTTAGTCATAGCTTTCCGATCTCAATATCGGCATAACAGTGACCTGACCGTAGACAGATGCACCTTGATGATGATGACTCGAGGCAAAAAGTAAAGCTTCAAAAGCTATGCTTTGAGATGGAGGGAGGCGGCTGCACAAGTTAACCCCCAACTACTAGAGAAAGAATACGTACAGCTATTTGTGAATACCTTCCAAGGGCTGTACTATGAGCGCCTATGCTTAAGTGTCAAAAAGAGCTTTTCTGAGTTGATAATGCAAGGGAAAATGATTGAGAGTGGGCTGAAAACTGGTAGAATCACTGACCCCTATGCCAAGACAAGTGATGGATTTGCGAACGCGGCCAAGAAGGTGGCAACCACTCGGGGCACGGGCAAGAAAGAGAGAGAAGTATCTGCTATCCTACCTACACAGCAACAACTATATTAGCCCCAATACCAAGCTCGACCTTCACCACCTGCTCCCATTATCAATATCCCCGTTGCTGCTACCCAAGCACCCCCAACTGGACCTGCTGCAACCTGACCATACTTCAACTTTAACAAGAACAACAACCGATGGAACCGAGAGTTCACACGTTTGGCATGCACCCAGACAGAGGCCTATCATCAGCTCCTCAAGGCCAAGCATATAAACCCCATTCCCCTACGGCCATTGCCAAGCCCACTACCGCCAACTTTCAATCCTGCCCTTACCTGTGAGTACCATTCTGGGGGACAAGGGCATGACACAGAGTCATGTTTCTCCTTGAAACATAAGATTCAAGACCTCATTGACAAAAAGGTCATTAACACCCAATAAACAAAGGCGGTCCCCGTGCCTAATGTCACGACAAATCCCTTACCAGACCACGTTGTCAACATCATCACCGAGGGTGAGGTGGATCCTGATGGCATCATAACCGCAGAGTACTTCGAGGGTGAGTCAGACACTAAAAGCGATTGGGAAGAAGAACTGCCACCACGCCCCATCTATCTTTACAATGCAAGTGGAGAGCAAGACCCTTTTGACTGGCCCATGGATGAACCTGTTGCAAGCATTCCCAATGATACTGCACCTGTTGACGGTTGGGGAGAGGAATTCCTACACCCTAGATATGCTGAAGCCGAGGCTCGCCTGAAAGAGGAGCTTTTTGATTACGAGGACATGGGTTGGGGCATCTATGAGCCAAAACTACCAAACCCACCCTTCGACTTCAACGAAGGCGATCTGGATAGCCTATTTGAAGAGATTGACAAAAAGGGAGCCAAAAAAGAAGCCAAGGAAAAGTCGTCGCAAGCCTCTGAAGAAGGTCTGGTTATGAAATCCTAAGAAGACGAACAAAAGAAAACTGCTCAACTAAAGGAAAGTCAGCAGAAGTCCCAAGAAAGGACGCACAATCCCACTGACCTCACTAAAGAAAAAGAAGGAAAAGGAGGAAGCCCCGGTTACACTATGGCTGTTAATCTCTGCCACCCCGCAGTGGACGCATCAATTCACCCAGCACAACCAAGTGAAGAAGCCGACAAATGGAGCATGGAAGAGGCAAGCGTGGTCCCAAAGCCTACCTAAAAAAGTGACTACCAAAGGGATGTCCTTCTACCGAACTTTGTCTTTACTTTCTTGTTAATCTTTATTTTGTTAACTCTACTTTCATCTTTTGCTAATCAAGAGCTCATCATGTAAACAGAGCTGTTGAAATGAAAGAGGTTCAAAATTTGCATTTATCATCTTTGGCACTTGCTCTTTCTCAGAATTTTCCTTTCCTATTGTTATGCCCTAACTCGAAAGGAGGGATGGTATGTGCATCCTCGCCCGGGGGGACCATTTCGAATCCAAAAGAAAGATAGCAAAAGAAAGGAAAGGGAATGGGTCACAAAAAAGGTGACTTCCGAAGGACGCCATGGCGAAGCGGTCAGCAGTTAGACCCTCGAAAGGAGGAGAAGCCCTTATTTCAAAATCCTTGGAATAGCAAACATAACTCCCTTGGTCAGCCCACTCGAGCCACAAGTAATCCTCATTTAAATACCCTAACCAGGAATCACCCCCCCCCCCCACATTGGGGCAAGTGCAAGTAATAGAACAATTAAACTAACTCTTGTTTGTTCCAAAGGACAACGCAGAAACCTCTAAAACTGAACTTCATGGACTAAGCAATCTAATCTAAAAGGAAGAGGGACCATCTATTCTGTTAATATACAGTCAAAAGAACACTCTTTGAAAAACCCCTTTTGAGCCAAATTGTATTCCTTCAAAAGACCCACCCTGGTGATCACTCCCTGCAACGGGCAAAAGCAATACTCGGGGGAAAAAGTGACAAAAAAGAGTATGGAGAGAAAGAAGGCCCCCTCCTACATTGACAAAGGAGGGAAACAAGGCAATACTCTACAAAAAAAAAAAATGAAATGAATGATGCTGATGATGAAAAATGATAAAAATGAAATAACGATTAGTGCCTCCTGAAAGTTAATAGATGGTGTAAGCAATAATACTGGGGCAAGAACTAAAAGAAATGATGGGCCCTATATGGGCACAAATTCATACAAAAAAAAAAAAGAGAGAGAAGAAGAAGAAAGAAAAAGAAGGGAGATAGAGAAAAAAGCCCGCAGACAAAAGGAAAAGACCTAAAAAGGTGATCACCAATGAACCCCAGAAACCACATCACGCTTCGAGCCATCAATACCCTTTCCTTCAAAAACCCGCAACCTGGCACGTTACAACCCCCAGAAAGTCCCCTCAGATCAGGGAAGATTGCTTAGTCTAAACAAGTTCAAGAGGGAATGGCGATACCCGAAAAAGAAAAGGGGACAAAGCAGCAAAAACTTACTTAAGGTGGTTCTGGTTACTATCGCCCCAAAAAAAAAAATCATTTGAGCCTGGATACCCCTTTATTCATCTCCCATTACCTAGCCTACATTACGGTCCAAAGTAAAGTCTTCTCGGATTGAGGATGGAAACTGCTCGCTCCTTTGCTAAAGGTTACTTCGACTGTCACCTGGAGAGTCTACCAGATCAAACATAAGGCCCCTGAGAGAAAAATGATTGAGTGACAATTCCTCAGATAAGAGAGAATGGGAATTGGATCCAAAAATGAAAACCCTAGGAGTGGGATGGCTGCTATCTCGATATGATAGGAAAAAGGTGCAACAAAAAGGGGGAATCTCCAAAGAAAGAGCAAAGTGCTTAAATGACAATTTTCGGGGGACACCCGATCTACCTCTAAATTTGTCCTTATAAAATTATATGCACGCCTGTGCACCCTGCCTAACATGTGTAAAAATGCACCCACATTTTTCACATCTACTTAAAATTGGCACCTATCCACCATTTCTCATGCATACCATGATTCCTGTACCCCTGTATTTGCATTCATGCCCATCACATACACACATAACATAAATAACGAGAGAAGAAGGAAGAAATAATCATCATCACATGCAAGAAACAAAAATAATATACATAAAATCATCATACAGTCATCATCCATAAGGGCCAACATACAGCCTCGAAAACATAAAACAATACAGCCAAACTAACTAAACTACAACTGTGTCAACAAATAAAAAGGGCTGCCTCAAGGAGCAGGGTCGTCATCCAAGTCAAAGTCGCCTATGTCTGGCACATACGGAGAGAGCTGGCTAGAGAAAGCTCCCACGTCAAAAGGACACTGGCCAAGGAGAAAGGCAAAAAGGGAAGAAGTGCTAGCGTCAGAACATAAGAGATGCATAAGGAACATGAAAACAATGAACTATAAATAACATACCCAACGAGCCTCCATCAGAGATATGCGGGCAGTCAAGACCTCCACCTCAACACGATACTAATCTCGTGCCTGGCAGGCTGCTAAGTACTCCTCCTCGGATACAAAGCCCTAGGCCCAATGCCAAAGCTCCACCACCTCATGGCCGGCCACTTGCCCTCCGACCACCAAATCCAGTTGGGTGAAAGCACCAATAGATCTCGCCTGGAAGTGAGCCTCATAATCCACATCCAGCGGAAGCAAGAACCGCTCACTAGGGACCTCGACTATATAAGGGATCTCCACCCCGGCTCAATAAAGTCCAAACATATACTGGGGACAATCCATGGCCGCACGGAAGGTGGTATGAAACTGCCGCCAGTGACGCTCCCCGAGGTGCGTCTCCCATGACACAGGACCCCTGAAGATGATCCGCGACCTGGATAAAAGGACGACATCCCTCATACTGGCATACTAGGTAGATCAGTGATAAGGCGCCCAAGTCATATCCCGAGGCCTCAGCAACTCTAGGTTAGCCCTGAGGGCTACAAAATCTGTGAGCAAGGACCGCTGGACTACCTGCTGCCTGGCCCATCTCGTGGCCCGCGGGAAGGCATCACCTGCTAACACCTCCGGTCAACGAACTGGCAAATACTCATAGCTCCACCATACTAGAAACGGCCAAAAGCTCGTCAGGCTCCCCCAAGCCCTGGATGTCCTCACTCTCATCCCTTGTAAGAAGCAAGCAAAGGTGAAAGCACCCCAGTCAACATAATCTAGCGTCCAGATTTGCTACCAGGCTCACCAGAGACAAAGGGACCGTCGACCTATTATTGTTGCAAAAGTAACTAAAGACGACGTACAGCACCAACCGGCGCCTCATAATAACTTGGTCATCTGGTGAAGGCTCAAAAGCAAAGGCTGTCTCGACCGAGCATAAAAGTGAAGCTGGGAAACTCGAGCCCCCAAGCCCTGGCAACCCTAAGAGAAGACGGGCCTCCTTTAGAGACACGTCCTGTAGAGAGATCAGTACCCCTCCAAAAGATAGCCCGGTAATCATAGCCCAGTCAACGGGGGTAGGTCCCAACTCGAAACCCATCAAATGCACGGTCCTTGTCTCCCCGAACCACCGCTCCAACAACCCCGTAGCGATCCCGTGATCAAGTCTATCAGTCTGCAAGGTCATAAAAGCGTCGAAACCGATCTGATGCAAAAAGTCCTAATAAGATGGAGCTAACGCCTGCATAGCCCTCAAGGCCGAGATACTGGCCCCTCTGAAGGAACTGTGGGTAGATGATGGCATCCAACCATAGCACGAATATAGGCTCGAATGGAACGCCAAATCACGTAGCGAGGGAATATCAGGAATGGCTAGCTGATCATTGATAAATGAAGTATCCCTCCGCCTGTCCCGAATAGAGGCCATACTGTATCCCGTCCGGGGGTCTTCTAACGAGTCAGCCTCATCCTCAAATCTCTCGTCAGGAGCCGCTGAGGCTGTCCCCTCACAGAGCTCCCACTAGAAGCTGTCCTGCTCGAAGATCTCTGTGACCCACTGCGGCCACCCCGAGAAGAACCGACCCTACCACTGCTCCATGCAGAAACACCCCAACTGCCTCCGCGCGCTGTGCCACCCCAACCACTAGTCCGAGCTGAGCCGCTCCGGCTGCTACCTCTAGCCGAGCTACCCCGATTACTGCTGCCCTCCTCGAGCTCTATCCGTGGCACCTTCCCGTGGCGCCTCCTATCCAGACCGTTGCCTCCGGCCTCCGACATCCTGAAAAATGACAACGTTCAAGAGGATCAATCAGTCACTATATGTGAAAAGCGCAATGATAAGTACGTCAATGTATATACAAAAAAAAAAAAAAAAAAAAAAAAAAGAGAAAAAAAATAAAAAAAATAAGGGGGGAAAAAGAAGAAAAGAAGAAAAAAAACAAACAAAAAAAGAGAGAAACAAAATAAAAGGAAAAGAAAAAAGAGGAAGGGCTAAGGACCCATGTATCACCGCTTAAAATTCTCTAAGAGTCTTCAGGCCTTCCCTTCAAAAGGCTTGGTAGCAAAATTTCAAAAACGGTTTCTTGGACTTTTTCCTTCAAAAGCCCTACTTCAAAATTCTCAATGGTTTCCGGGCTATTTCCACAAAAAGTCTAATTTCAAAGTTTCCAAATCGCTTTCCGGGTTTTCGCCTTCAAAAACTCTGGTTCAAAATTTTTTTAAGAGTTTTCAAGCTTTTTCCTCAAAAAGTTTGGTTTCAAAGTTGCCAAACCGGTTTTTCGGGTTTTCTCATTCAAAAACCCTGATTCAAAAATTTTCTCACGGTTTTCAAGCTTTTTCCTCAAAAAGTTTGGTTTCAAGGTTGCCAAATCGGATTTTCGAGTTTTCTCCTTCAAAAACCTTGGTTCAAAAATCTTCTAACGGTTTTCAAGCTTTTTCCTCAAAAGTTTGGTTTCGAAATTTCAAAACCAGTTTTTTGGGTTTTCACCTTCAAAAATCCTAGTTCAAAATCTACATGTTTTCAAGCTTTTTTCCACAAAAAGTCTAATTTCAAAATTTTCGAATCGGTTTCTTGGGCTTTCTCCTTCAAAAGCCCCGTTTCAAAAATTTTCTAACGGTTTTCTAGGCTTTTTCCTCAAAAAGCCTCACTTCAACATTACTACCGATTTTTGGGTTTTTTCCTTCAAAACCCTAGTTCAAAAGTCTTCTAACGGTTTTCGAGCTTTTTCCTCAAAAAGTTTGGTTTCAAAATTCAAAATTGGTTTCCCGGGTTTTTTCCTTTAAAAAATCTCGTTTTAAAATTTCAAACAGGTTTCTCAGGCTTTTCCCTTCAAAAGCCCTGACTCAACATATTTACGATTTTTCTGAGGTTTTCCTTCAAAAAGCCCGCCCCATTTCAAGGATTTAACTGTTTCCTAGGCTTTCGCCTTCAAAAACCCTATTCTTCAAGTTTTCTAAAAAATAGTGTCCTGGGGCTTTTCTCACTCACAAGATCCCACTCCCAAAAATTTCTTTAAAATTATGATTTTTCCGGGCTTTCTCCCTCAAAAGCCCCCTTCTCAAAAAGGATTCGTCCTACTGAAAGATTTTAAAGCTAAATGTTAAAAATTTTAAAAATTTCGACAGAGTTTCGCCCTAAAAAGTCACTACCCCGAAATTTCACAAATCATAAATACACCTAAAACATCTCAAACCATCAACTAAAACAACCCCATCCTCCAAAACACGCATCCTATTCTCAAACACAATTTTTAAGCTAATTTTTCGATCTTTTCAAATGTTCCTAATTCACCCACATTTTCAAAAATTTCAGAAAATTTTCGGGAACACGCAAGAATATCACTACAATTTTCAAAAAAATTTTTATGATTTTTCAACCATCGACGAGATCCATTTTATAATTTTCTTCAATTTTTCCTACTTTTTGTAATTTTTAAAATTCAAAAATTCAAAAATTTTTCATAAAATTACGACACATAATACGGTTGTTCTACACATTTTTCTAAGGTTCTCGGTGTAAAAATCACACACAAGCGGTCAATACCCGAGCCCGTAGAGACAATTGTTTGAGTCTTGCAGGAAACCCTCTTTCGCAAACATACAATATCATCCAAAACACACCCAAAACTACACCAAATCACGAAAACAATCCGGTCATTGTGTTCTAAACATTCTAAAACATGGGATTACACTGTTCATACTCAAAAAACGAAAGCAAACGTATCGAAATCGACAAGTTTCAAGAAAACTAACCTTTGAAATTTTCCGGCGAAAACCTAGCTTTCCGGTGAGAATTCGGCGACGATGATGATCTCCGGCACATGCCCGACATCACCTAACACTCCTCTAACGATTCCCGAGCGAAACTCCGCGAAACACTTTAGAGAAAATCCCGAAATCAACCAAAACTCAAAGGAGCAGTGAGCAAAACGCGAACCTGCTTTGTTTTAATGGCCACAGGCTCGCGCATGTAGCAGATGCGCCAAAACAAAAATTCAATACGCACGGCTTATATCACCAAATGCGCATTTGATACATGTGCCTGGCCCTTCAGCTTCCCACTAAGACCAATTTCGAGCTTCCCAAAAATTCGAATTCGCTCGTAATGGCCTTGTCAAAAGCTGAAAGTCAAGCCTTCAACCTTCACTGGCAGGAATCAGTTGCCTTGGACCAAAATGTGTCAGGCTGGCAACCCAGTTCCCGACCTAGGCCTAAGACTTTTCAAAGATCCTCCAGACCAGTAACCCATAGGAGGTTTCGGAGCATTCCAAATTCACCGACACATCGTCCCTTCGATCGCCTTGCGGTCAACGTGGGATCCTTCCTTATTATTTTTTTGCCTTCGGCAAGCAAAGCCAGAAAAAGAGGGGCAGCTGTAAGCACCCCATTTTTGCCCACTCGGCAATCTCCGGCCCGACCGAATTCGGTTTCCAACATCACAACACAGGCAGGCTCAAGACGAGCCTTTCAATCTCCAATCCAGTCAACTAGTCACTTCTTAGGCCCACAAGGACCCACGGAGCCGTAAGCACCAACAATCCAAGTAACTTCCCGGGATCGGGCGATCTCGGGGACCAACACCTCATCAAATTTTAGATGGTTCACTTCTAGCGCCTGCTAACCCGCCAATGTAGAATGTCCGTCATTCGATAGTTCTCCGAGACCAGGCACTCTCGGAGACCAACACCACCCTTCCAGGTAGCTTTCTGGGACCAGGCGTTCTCAAGAACCAACACTACCCTTACAGGTAGTTCTCTAAGACCAGGCGTTCTTAGGGACCAACACTGAACAGGTAGTTTTCCGAGTTCGGGTGGTCTCGGAAACCAACACCTACGCCAACACCGGCGCCTGCTAACCCGACTCGGTGAAAAATGACCAAACCTGCCCCTTGGGCCTCCAGGCACGTTTTGGGAAAGTTCAAAATCCCTCAAAACGATAAGTCCATCTTTCTAAAATGTTGTTAAACCATTAGGCATCCCCCGCACGCTATTTGGTCCAAATCTGGTCCTATTCTGGCCCATTCCGGTCAAAATGACCGTTTTGCCTCCGAGCGCCTCGGCACGGCACAAACCCCGCTGAATGGTAAAAGACTCTCTCAAAACCATCCCTGAACAGCCCTGCACACTTAACATAACATACCAAACCTTTCCTGACCATTTCCAGCCAACTCCGATCAAAATGACTGTTTTGCCTCTAGAAGCCCAAAACTGCCCCGAAGTAGCACCGGCCTTGGGATTTCGAGCGGAGGGTTTCACCACACGCCCTTGTTTAACCCAAGGAACACCCTACGACACCAAACTCACAAAACGCAATAAAAGTTCCCTAAAACGTCTCGCAGACGCTCCGCCTAAATTGTCTTTTCCCCCGATTCCCTAGTTATAACGCACCGTCAGCCGACTTGAGAAATGCGTAAATCAGGAAATTCTCGGAAGCTCGTCCGTAGATCTTTCTATCAATACGGCTAGATCAAATAGGTCACCTCCTGAAGCCCTCCATCGTATGGTGTGAAAACTATAACTTTCAGCAACCCTTGGAGCATCTCACAGATGCTCTG
Source organism: Euryodendron excelsum (assembly GCA_033060915.1). Classification (NCBI taxonomy): domain Eukaryota; kingdom Viridiplantae; phylum Streptophyta; class Magnoliopsida; order Ericales; family Pentaphylacaceae; genus Euryodendron; species Euryodendron excelsum. The sequence continues at coordinate 31,873,300 of CM065381.1, read as the reverse complement.
CCAAGGTTGACTTTTTCACCGATTCCCTAATCGAAACGCACCGTCAAACGACTTAAGAAATGTGTAAATCTGGGAATTCCCGAAGGTATTTCCAAAGTACTTTCCATCAGTACGGTTCGATCAAAAGGATCGCATCCCGAAGGCCCCGATCACACGAAACGAAAACAGCCACTTTCAAACACCCCCGGAGCGTATCACAAACGCTCCACAAAAGTGACCTTTTTAGCACACTTCTCGAGCCGATATCACTCACTTCCAAACATAATTCAAACTTTTTGAAAACATGAAAGTTCATCGGAAGCACTAGGAGAACATCCCGAATGCGACTGATTCCCCCGAGACCTTCCCGATTGACTTAATTATCGAGGCAAAGTTTGGACGAACTTTTCCGATGATGGAGAGTATGCTACATGCGCTCAAATTTTGATTAGATCGACCAACTTTCGATCAACGGTCGAGATTTAACCAGTACACAGGGTGCCACGTGTTATTCTGGCAATGGAACAGTACTTGTGCATATCCTACATGTGCAAGGCCAAATTTTGGCCATGCACATGTAGCACATGGGCAAGGCTTGTTCCAGATTGCCTATAAATAGAGGCCTTCCCCCTTGCATATTCAGGGTCCGAAATTGATACGAAGTTATGCTGAAATCACTTCAGAAACTCGAATCTCTACATACATTCCTCCCCTCCAACACTTAGGCTAGATTCTACCCCTCCTAAGCCTATACACTCCACATACAAGGCCTCATACACACTTATACACTCCACTCTAGCCTCTCAAGCCTTCTTGAAGTCACTCAAGCTCCAATCAATACATCCATTGAAGACTATAAGAGTGTTGAAGGCAAAAGGTAGTATCCCTTTTACCTTTGTGCTCTCCCCCATTCTTCTCTTCTCCCTCCTAGCCTACTTAGGCTATTCTCTATGTTAATCCCCATCTTCAACCCCCCTTTCTTGTATGCTTGAGCCAAGAGGGCTCTTAGATCATGCCTAAAGGAAAGCAAGTGAGAGTCACCGTGTAGGGGGACCTCTCACTAGCCTACTTTAAGATGGTATGGCCTAGGAGCCCCTTGTTTATGTGGTGTAGCCTAAAAGCCTTGTATGTAAGTCATGACCCTCTTGCATATTGCTATTTTGATCATGTTTTGTGTGTTTGGCTTCATTTTATGCTTATTGTCATGTTCCACCATGCTTACATTGCCCTTAATTTTATGCCATTTTCAAGTTTTACATCTCTTTCAAAAATTGTTCCAAGAGTTGGCTCCTTGAAGTTTGGGATGGAACTCTAGAAATTAGGCCTTAGAAAATCCCCTTCTAACCCCTTAACTCTCACTTTGGCATCATGACATTTTAATTTGTATAAGGATTATTTTCTAGCTCTTTAAATTCCAAGGTTTTCACTCTTTCAAGATTAGTGGTTGGAATGGCCCCATGGAACCCTCTCTTGAGTGGTCTTCTTTTTGTTTAGCCATAGGAGTCCTCTCTTGATGGAATAGTTCCCTTGGAAAATGGTTTTCAAAATCTTTCTTCAAAGGTGATTTTCAAAAATGCATTCTCTCCATCTTTTCATCAAAAATGATTTTTCAAAAATTGTTATCATTATGTTGATTGTTGAAACCCCCACTCTTGTCAAGAAAAAGGTTATAATGGTTATAAGGAAACCTCCCTTGGGATGGTCTCCAATCACCAACCATATAAACCATACTCTTGGCTAGAGTCAAAATTTTCATGGAAATGATCTTCAAAAAGATTGCCAACCAAAGTCCATTGCATGTCATGTTTTGTTTTTAAAACTCTTTCCAAGAATGCATCAAAACAACTTTCAAAACTATTCTCCAATCTAACCTTAGGTTAACTTGACCTTAGTTGGCTAACCCTAGGTTAACTTGACCCTAGTTACCAAGCCCTAGGTTAACTTTACCCTAGTTATCCAACCTTAGGTTAACTTGACCCTAGTTGTCTAACCCTAGATTAACTTGACCCTAGTTATCCAACCCTAGGTTAACTTGACCCTAGTTCACTCACCTTAGGTTAACTTAACCCTAGTTAGTTAACCCTAAGTCACCTTAACCCTAGGTTAACCTAACTTAGTGAACCTTAGGTCACCCTTAACCATAAGCTAACCCGACATAGGTTAACATGCTTCAAGGTTCCAACTCATGAACCTTTTTTGAATGATCTTTTAATTTTAAACTATTCTCATTACCCATTTCTCCAATACCCCCTACTTTCATGATTTCAAAAAACCAACTCCATAAACTCTTCAAATTTTCTTACACTCCATCTTCAAGGCGTTTCAAAAAATATTTTCAAAATGTCACAAACCTAAGGTGTTCCTAGCCCTCTCATGGTTAGGGATTCCAAGGACAAATGGTAAATCAAGATCAACCTCTAAAGTTGTCCATATTAGGATTCCAAACCCTTAGCCATTTTCAAAAACCACTTTCAAAAATTAATTCATCAAAACATTTCTAAAACCATGCCTCCAAGGTTTTCAAAACAAAACTTCAAAAATACTTTTAAGTTTTCTTGAGTCATGCCAAAGCATTTTTCCAAAACTCCGAGACCACCAAGGGTCTTCAATTTTCAAAGACTGCAAAGTGTCTTAAACTTTTCAAAAGACCTCAAAGTGTCTTAAACTTTTCCAAAGACCTCAAAGTGTCTTAAACTTTTCCCAAGACCTCAAAGTGTCTTAAACCTTTTCAAAGACCTCAAAGTGTCTAAAACTTTTCCCAAGACCTCAAAGTATCTTGAACTTTTTCAAAGACCTAAAGTGTCTTTAAACCTTCCAAAGGCCCTAATGCGCCTATTTTCCATCGGGTTCTTGCCCGAACTATAAATGACATGATTCTCACCAAATGAGATACGTAGGTAACCTAAAATAGTGCGGTTATAACTTTTATTTCAACCCCAATCCCTTTTTCAAAAATTCCAATCAATTCAAAGTTTCTATTCCAAACTCTTTCAAAACCTCCATTATTTTCAAACTTTTTCCAAAAACTTACATCATGCATCATTTATCCGAAAAGTGATGACTAAACCTCGTTTTCAAAATTCTAAAGTGGATATTAGGTGGACAATGGTAACCGGTTATTCTAGTGAGTGAACAAAAGGGTGATTAAACATGTAGGTACCAAAAGGACAGGGTGGGGTGATGATCTTAGGATATCTTCCCTACACGTAACCAACCCCCGAACCTTAGATTTCTATTTTCGAAAGACCAAAATAGAGTTATTTTCAAAAAGGGCTTAAACATTTCAAAAGGTTGCCAAACAACCTATTTTCCCAAAAACCCTCTCTCGAGGGAGTTTTCAAAAACCTTTTTTCAAAAACTCTAAGTTTAATCTTCGGATTAACGCTTAGTTTTAGGTGCCCTAACTCACCTTTATCAAGTTGGGTGGCGACTCCTATTTTTCTAAAAAGCCCTTAGTCAAATCAATTTTCAAACTTAGTCGCACTTGTCCTTCTAGGAGGACAAAGTTCTAGTCACAGAGTTCCGTGCTTTAGGGTCTCCGAGCCGAAAGGACCTTGGACACCCTAAAAACTAGGGCGGGACACTCCTCATAACCGTACCTACTCATATTATCATCATACACGTCCATTGTCATGTTCTCAAAGTTACCTGACCTATTCTCCAATCTCCACATATTTATACCACCAATTCATAATTACTTACTCCTTTCAATCTCCACTAGAAATCTCCCAACTAAAGAAAAAAAATAGATAAACAAATCTAACTAAAAATACAAATAAACAAACAAATAAAAAAAAAGTATGCTCACAAATTAAAAAGGGATGGAACGAGTGTACTTGAGCAAGCTAAATGTTGAGTTGCCTCGTTTTTGGTAGATTGATTGATGAAATTACTTTTCCCAGAATCAGTTTCTCCAAAGATTGTCACACCAATGCCAATCGCAAGACTCCCCGGCAACGGCGCGAAAAATTGATCGCTCCTGAATAATGTAATTTATATCCACCAGTGTACGGTTGCAATGCAGTAATAATATCTCAGTAAGTCTGGGGTTGAACCATAGGGAATATGGATGGAATCTAGTAAAACTCACTTTAGGAAAGTAGAACTCTCAAGAAAAACAACTCTAAAATATAAAGGAAAATTTTGATTTGAGATTTGGTTTGAGAAATTATTCTAGGCAATGAAAATAAATTATACTAAGAAAGCTTGATTAAATAACAATATGCAAAAAGTCTTAGCAGGACTGTTCCAGTTAATAGGCCTATAAGTAGGTCCCCAAGATAGCTGTGATTAAAGAAACTCAAGATTCAATTACCCTCTTGGAGTTGATATTCAATTATTTACTAATGTTTATACCAGGGTTCCATTCATACCTGTTCCAGTTTATAAACCTGTCTACAAAGTACGTTTGAAGCTTAATCATGAATAGTAGATTACTAAAGTACTCCTAATAGAAATATGTAAATAATTATAATCAATACCCTTATAAAAAATTATAGGTGTACGTATCCCTGCTTGCAAATCAGTCTATACATACATGCTAGATATGATCAAGAATATTGTTTTCAAAGATATTCATAGGCTTAATGAATCTTGATCCAAGATATTGAAATATTGAAAAATAAAGAACTCTCTTGAATCTCTACCCGTAACCTACCTACCTTTTTAATCCATGCCAAGAAAATATCTAGCAACTTAAAGCCATAAAAAACCACATGAAAAGTATATTGAAAGCTTGCAACAATTGAAAGAACATTAAATCTTGAATATAAAGAAAAACTGAATGAATACAAAAATTAGGGTTTTGAAAGGTGAAAAGATCAATAAAACTACTCATACTCCTAAAACTACTCTAACTCTAAAGTTTCCTAACTCTCCCTTGTAAGCACCCCATTTTTGACCGCTCAGCAGTCGACACTCCGTCCAGACTTGTTTTCAAGTCATTTTGGGCATATTCCAATCAAAACCAATTCTCTAGGTCCAAATTCCGTCTTTCCATTGCTTCGCGAGCCTGTCAGGCCCAAATAGAGGCAAAATGACCAAAATGCCCTTAGGGGCATTGTCCTCTCTTATTCCAATTCCAATCCCTCTCTCGAGATAGTTTATTCCTCGAGATGGTCCGAGTAGCGAAACTACTCATAAAACCGTTAGAGTAGCGGAAATACTCACACCGTTAGAGTGGCGGAAACACTCAAAACCCAGGCACGTCTCTTCGGAGACGGTAAGACCCCTTTCCAATCCCTCTCTCGAGACAGTTTATTCCTCGAGACGATTCCAATCCAGGCACGTCTCTTGGGAGACGGTAAGACCCCTTTCTAATCCCTCTCTCGAGACAGTTTATTCCTCGAGACGGTCCGAGTAGCAAAACTACTCACAGAACCGTTAGAGTAGCGAAAATACTCACAGAACCGTTAGAGTAGTAGAAATACTCACAGAACCCTTAGAGTAGCGGAAGTACTCACAAAGCCGTTAGAGTAGCGGAAATACTCAGAACCGTTAGAGTAGCGGAAATACTCACAAAACCGTTAGAGTAGCGGAAATACTCACAAAGCCGTTAGAGTGGCGGAAACACTCAAAACCCAGGCACGTCTCTTCGGAGACGGTAAGACCCCTTTCCAATCCCTCTCTTGAGACAGTTTATTCCTCGAGACGGTTCAAAATCCAGGCACGTCTCTTCGGAGACGGTAAGACCCCTTTCCAATCCCTCTCTCGAGACAGTTTATTCCTCGAGACGGTCCGAGTAGCAAAACTACTCACAAAACCGTTAGAGTGGCGGAAACACTCACAAAACCGTCAGAGTGGCGGAAACACTCACAGAACCGTTAGAGTAGCGGAAACACTTAACCTCGTCTGAGTAGCGAAAATACTCAATCCCGTCCGAGTAGCGGAAATACTCACAAATCATTAACCCCGTCCGAGTAGCGAAAATACTCACACTGTGAGAGTGGCGGAAACACTCAAAACCTAGGTCAACACCAGTGGCTGTTAGCCCACTTCGGTGGAAAATGACCAAACTACCCTTAGGACCTTATCCGAGACTTTTCGGTCAAGATGACCATTTTGCCCCTAGGCATCCGAACGCCCTGGGAACCACACCGGCTCTGGGTATCAAATCGGTAACCTCCCGAGAATACTTTTTATAGTATTCTCAATCTTCCTTTACTTTTCCGGATCATTCCGAGTTAGTTCCGGCTAACCCGGTAAAAATGACCGTTTTGCCCCTAGAGGGCCGGTCTCCTTCTTCAACCACACCAGCTCTAGGTATCAAACCGGTAATCTCCCGAGAACACTTTTTATAGTATTCTCAACCTTCCCTTACCTTTTCGAATCATTCCGAGTCAGTTCCGGCCAACCTGGTACAAAATGACCGTTTTGCCCCTGGAGGACTGGTCTCCTTCGACCACACTGGCTCTGGGTATCAAACCGGTAAGGTCCCAAGAATACTTTTTATAGTGTTCTCAACCTTCCTTTACCTTTTCCGGATCATTTTGAGTCAGTTCCGGCAAACCCGGTACAAAATGACCGTTTTGCCCCTGGTGGGCCGGTCTCCATTTCCGACCACTCCGGCCCTGGGAATCAAACCGACAACCTCTGGGAACATTCTAAATAATGTTTCCAGATCCCAAGTCTTCTTCCGGGACAGTTTGAGTCTGTCCCTGCAGTTTTCCGGTCCGGTTGACCGTTTTGCCCCTAAAGGCTCGGTCAACCTTTCCGACACATCTTATCCTCACTTTTCAAGTCAAATACCTCCAGGACACTATTTTAAGTGTTCCTACTCCCTTCCAGCCTTCCGGGTTATCCCCGGCTCCTTCAAATCATTCCCGGACTTTCCGGAGTCACTCCTAGTGAAGCCAGGCTAAAGTTTACATGGTAGTCACTAGTACAGGCGCCCAAATCTAGTCAAAGATACGTTGCTTGCCGACCTTAAATCTTTCCTAATTGGCTGGTGCCACTAGTAGTGGCACCAAGCCAAAAAATGGCATGGCGCCACTCCTAGTGGCGCTAGTGTAAATTTTGCCCTGGCGCCACTGCAACAGGCGCCAGGCTTGTCCAACTTCTATAAATACAGAGCCTCGTTCAACGTGAAAGGGGTCTGCAAACTTAACCTAAAAATCCTATATTTCGATATACAGAGCTCGAGCACCTCCAAAACCCTAGCCTCCCTAGGTTCTCCCAAACCCTAGCCACTATATACAAACCCTAGCCTCTTATACACTCATACACTCCCCCATACACTCATACACTAGCCTTCAACCACCCTTCGAAGACTTGAAGAGCTGCCATCTAAAGCTTGAAGGCAACTCTTGAAGACTGAAGGTGAAGATCAAGACCGAAGACCGAAGACTGCACGGCGCGCAAAATAAACAAGAAGCAAGGTAGGCTCCCTATTTAATTTTTTGCACTTCCCCCTTCTCTCTTCTCTCTCCAACCCACTTGGGTTTCCTCTATTTTAATCCCCCATCTTTTTTCCCCCCTTTCTTTACATGCTTGAAACAAGGGGATTCCCTGTCCATGTGTAGGATTGGGCTATAGGAGAGTCACTGTGTCGGGGGCTTTCTTCTAGTCTAACCAAAAACCACGTGAGTCCGGCCCCCTTGATTATGTGGTGAAGCCTTAATCTTGTATGTTCACGACCCCAAATTGCATTGTGCATATCATAGTCTTGTATCTTCCAAAATTCGTTTTCAAAAAGTTGTTTTCAAAAATCGTTTTCAAACTTGTTTTCAAAATTGCATCAAAATCTCTTTTTCAAAAACTTGTTTTCAAAACCACAATTCTAGGGTGATTCTAGCCTTTCCATGGCTAGGGTTGCTTTAGGAAAGTGTTATATTAAAAGTGGCTTTTTGGTCTATATTTTCAAACCTTTGTTTTCAAAACCACTTTCTTAAAGTGGTTCTAGCCCTCTTATGGCTAGAATTATTTTAGGAAAGTGAGACGTTTTTAATCCTTCTAAAAACTCTCTCTTTTCAAAAATCTCTTCCTAAAAATCTCTTTTTCAACATACTTTCCTAAAACTCTCCTCTCCAAAATTGTTTTAAAAAACTCCCTTCCAAAATCTATTTTTCAAAATTCTCTCTCCAAAATCTTTTCCTCAAAATTCACCCTCTAAAAACACTCCCTAGATTCACCTTCCAAAAAACTCTCTCCAAAAATCTTTTCAAAAACTTTCTTCCCAAAATTTTCCTTCTCGAAATTCCCCTCTAGGATTTTCCTTCCAAAGTCTATGTTTCCAAAAACACACTTTCCAAAACTCCTTCTCTTTAAAATCCTTCTCCAAAAACTCCCTCTTCAAACATACTTTCCAAAAACTCCTTCCTAGGATTTCCCTTCTAGAAAACCTTCGTTTCTAAAAACGCACTTTCTAAAATCCCTTTTCCTTAAGTCAAGCCTTAGAGCCCACAATTAGGAAACCCTAATTTTCTTTTCAAAAACATGATTTTCAAACTTTGCCCCAAACCTAGGTTTCCAAAATCTCTTGTTTCCTATACCAAAACTATACACATTTCCAAAACCTCTCGTTTTCTACATCAAAACTATACATATTTTCAAAACCTATTTTCTACATCAAAACTATAATCTTTCAAAACTAGGGTTTCTAGAATCCCCCTTTCCAAATCCTTGCCAAATCCTATCTTTCCTTTAGGAAACCAAATCAAATCCTCCCGTTTAGGAAACTAGATCCTATCCTCCGTTTTTTGAAACAAAATCAAACCTCCTCTTTTCAAAACAAAATCCAATCTTTTCCTAACCCAACTCTTTCCTAATTCAAATCCTTCCTAAACTTCTACTTTCCAAAACCTTAAGTTTCTAAAAACTTGAACATAAAAATCTTTCCTAATTCAATCCTTTCCTAATTCTACCCTCCTTTCAAATCTTAACTTTTCAAACCTAAGTTTTCAAACTCTTCCTAAACTCAAACCTTTCCTAATCTCAAGATTTTCTAAAACTCTAAAACTTTCTTAAACTTTCTAGATTTCAAATCTTTCCAAGTTCAAAACTTTCTAAATTTGAAACCTTCTTAAGTTAAATCTTTCTAAACCTAAAAACTTTCTAAATTCTAAGCTTTCTTAAACTTCAAATCTTTTCAAATCTAAAACTTTTCTAAACTCAAAACTTTCTTAATTTAAGACTTTCTTAAGTTGAAACTTTCTTAATTCAAACATTTCCTAAATTGAAAACTTTCCTTTTTCAAACCTTTCCCAAAACGAAACTTTCTTATTTTCAAAACTTCCTGGTTTTCAAAACTTTCCAAAATCGAAACTTCCCTTTTTCAAACATTTCTAAATTCGAAACTTTCTTAATTCAAAACTTTCCTAATTTCAAAACTTTCTTAACTTCGAAACTCTCTTAATTTGAAAACTTTCCAATTTCAAAACTTTCCTAAACCTAAAACTTTTCTAAATTCCAAACTTTCCAAAAATGAAACTTTCCTAAATCAGACCTTTTCCTAATTCGAACCTTTCTTAAATCCAATCTTTCTTAAACTTTTGAGTTTTTCCTAAGTCTCATCTTTCCTAAGTCTAGGTTTCCTAAACCTTCATTTTTCCTAAAACCAAATCTTTCTAAAATCAATCCTTCAAAAGCAAGTCCAATCCTCTCAATTCCAAATTCCAATCTCCTCTTCTACTTTCAAATCCAATTCAATTTCCAATTAAATCTCCTTCTTCAAATCAATCTCTTTTCAATCGGACTCCAGTCCGAACTACGACTGACCTGATTCCCCCAAAGGGATACGTAGGCAACCTTCATAGGTGCGGTCACAATATTTTTCAAAACTTTCAATTCCACCCTCATGGGTGCGGTTTTCAAAATCTTTTCAAATCTCAAATTCCAATCTATTTTCAAAATTTCAATTTCAAAATTTATATTTTCAAATTTCTACTTTCAATTTTCAAACTTTCCAATTTCAATTTTCAAATCAAATCAATCTCTTTCCAAATCTATTTTTCAATTCTCTTCTTTTGCACTTGTCTATCATGCATCATGTTAGTTTCTTTTTAAACATTGTTTTTCTAAAGTGAATAGGGTTGAACCATTAGTTAGTTAAAGACTCTCATAGGTAAATCTAGGGTAGATTGACATGTAGGTACCGAAAGGGCGGGGTAGGGTGATAGCTTAGTGCGTCTTCCCTACACGTAACTAACCTCCGAACCTAGATCACTGTTTTCAAAGACCAAAAAGGAGTTATTTTTCAAAAAGGGCTAAATGTTTTCCAAAGATTGCCAAACAACCTGTTTTCTTTAAAACCCTCTCTTGAGGAGATGTTTTTCAAAATTGTTTTCCAAAACCCTAAGTGTAGTCCTTGGATTATGCTTAGTTTTTAGGTGACCTAACTCACCTTAATTAAGTTAGGTGGCGACTCCGAATCTTTTTTCAAAAGCCCTTTATTCAAACCTATTTTCAATTCAAACCCAGTCGCACTCATTCTTTTAGAAGGGTGAGTTCTAACGAGAGAGTACAACATTTTTTCCGCTTGTGTGAGTATTCCTCGAGTGCAAAAAATCTGGGCGCGACATCCCTAACTCAAAAGAACTCATATGGGCTTAAAAAAGACGTCAATCATAACCCTAACAGATTTTCTAGTCCGTGGCGGGGTGTCCCGACGCCTCTGAAGGGCATCCCGATGGATCTAGTGATGGGGGGTCCAGAAGAGGTCTCAAGGGCGTCAGGACGGGTTTTAATACTTAGTAAATTTTTCACAGTTTCACCAACACGACCACTGCCCATTCAAACGGGTTTCTTGGGGCTTCTAGACGGCTAGTATGCCTACACGAACATTGTCGATCTCAAAAAATTATATAGAATCGATATATTATAAGCCCTAATAGCTTTCTTGGTTTGAGAAATATGGCCTTTCACAGTTTCAACTTTGCTTGCTTCAATAACTTGTACCACAATTTCAACAGCTTGTACTCTAGCAGCATTCTCTTAAAACCTATGTCCAAAATGTATCCGAAATCCTTCCATTTATGCTCAAAACCTGTACAAAACATAATAAACTTAGTTAGTACTAAAACATAGCTAAAAAGACATAAAATCATAAACTAACACTCACAAAGAACTAGTTAAGGCCTTATAATTGCATTTTTGAAGCACAATCAATTGTGCACAAAGAAGTAATCCCCTCTGCTTAAGCATGCATGATGCAACCCCACAATGTGTTAGGTGGAAAGAGTGAATCAACATTAACTTAAGTAAAGATGCATGCATAAACTTATACCTTCTTATCTCAAGTTGCACTTTCATAAATGTTACTCGAATTCCCGAAAATAAAACATCAACACATCCACCATGAATAACGAGAGATAGTCATGAAGTATATGAAAAATGTGTTAAAGATAGAAAAGTAAAGTGCCAAAACTACATGATACTTCAACATCTACCAAAGATCCCAAGTAATCGAAAGATCATTATTCAATATAATACCTAAGAATAGTCAATACATCACAAAGAGATCGAAGTATAACACAAGAAATATATAACAATAAAGCTTAAAAAAATGACATCCACTATGAATAATAGAGTTTTAGATACATATAATGAAATGACATGCTCTAACAAATGGTATCTAAACACTATATCTAACTAGAAGAAGTCAACGACATCGACTCAAAATTTTCAAAAGTTTCTCAAAAATTTCAAAATATTTTCTAAAGTTTCTAAACACAAACAAAACAAAAGGAAAAAATAAAGGTTAAGTCTCTAAAACTACTCTCCCCCAAACTAGAATGATGTATTGTCCCTAATGCATGAAGACAACGCAAGAAATGAGATGAAAGGCGAGGGAAGAGAGGTTAGGGAGCCTAAATGCACCCCCAACTATGATGGAAACCTAACCAACAAAATAAAATAAAGGCAAAAACTATCTAAACTAATCCTATTCCTACACAACCACATGAGAGAGGATCACCCTATACCACTAAGAAAAAAATTGTCATCATTCCAATTGTCCATTATGTGACTTGTAAAAGGGCAACCGAATGTAGGCATGATTATGGTCAATATCCTCGGTGAACTCAAGAACATAACAATTGATCGTATACAAAGGTGCCTATCAAATTGACTTTGAAAACTTCATCATCTTCCCTTGCCTCTAGTTGTTCGCCAATGTGAAGGATACTCAATTCTAATGTTGGGCATAAAACTCCAAATGTTCAGGTATACTAGGTTTAGGTGCTAGAGGCTTAAAGGTACAAATCTCATAACCCATAGACATGATTGAAATGACCTCTAGACCATTAACATCCTCTTTTACTTGTGCATCCCCAACATCTAAAAGACCAAAATCCTCACTGAGGGTAAGGGTTCTCTCTAAAGGGTCCATTATATGATCTTTCTCACTTTCGACCTTTTTTACTCCTCTTTTCTCTTATTAGTCCCATCATTACCCTTTTCCTTATTCTTTTCATCTCCCCCATCCTCACTGTCTTCTTGCTTAGAGTCCTCAATCTATGACTCCTCTCTCTCAAGTATTTCATCCCTATTGTCATCTTCAAGAATTTCCTTACTCACCTTAAGAGCTTCTTCCTTGGATGCACACTCTTGGGAAAGGATGGTTTGATCGATGATGTTTTTATTCTTAAGGTTAGTGATGGGATGAACTTGCTCATGATTGGGGTTAAAATCATGATGAGTTTCACTTAAGCCCTCTTGGTTAGTAGTTGTCTCTTGGACATTCAAAGCTTCCAATAATAAGGTCACTTGACCTTGTACGTCGGCTAACATGCTTGTCTGTTCTAGAGATGTTAGTTGGGGATCCTCCCTAGGAGACTAATTGGGTGGAGATGGATATACAATATGCTCTTGGTAGCGATAAATCAGTGGTGATGCTTGATAGTGTTCAAGTGGCTCTTGGTAGGACTGATGTGAGGCTAGATAATGAGGGGATAAAAGTTAGCTCATGTCCCCTGACAAGGTTGAATTGGTCACACCACCTTAAATTATAGGTTGGCATAAAAGGATACATTCGACCATTAGCTTGAATACACTCTCTAAAAGACCAGGAAGATGTTGCTTGTATTATATTCTCATTAGCTTGAATGTAGTCCCTATGAGACCGACGATGAGGTGCTTCCACACCACCATAACCATGAGCACTCCCATTACCATCATTCTCAACCCATTGAAAAGAGTATTCCATTGTGTCTATGTCAATGTGTAAAGATGATGTGTGAGAAAATGAGTTACCAAACACAGGGGAATGGCTATTGGGGTTCACTCTTGAATGTCTATCGGTTGAGTCACGAATACAAATTATTATACAATGCACAAAAAATTTGGCAATCCGCACCTTAATAAGTCAATACATAATCCGCAACCACCAATGTCCTTCCAAACTCTCCAATTTCCACATAAAAATTTACAACAATTCAAGCAATTTCAATCCAATCGAAACCTCCAATTTTCGTATGCAAAAACAATACCACTAATAAACAATTAACGCATAGTCCTATCCACCAATTGTTATCCACTAATCGAGTAATCAATGTAATTCAAATTCTATACTAATCAAGCAAAATAATCCTAAAATAAAAAAGAAAAACAAAAAAACAAAAATCTATCATGCTAACGTATAAAGGGTGGAACAAAATTACCCATGGCTTTAGCCGAAGATCACTTCGTTATAGTAGATGTTGGTGGAGAAGCAATGCACTGGTTCTCGCGCTTCCCAAAATGCTTGGATGCTCGCCAATGCCTTTGTTCCCTAGCAACGACACCAAAACTTGAATCGCTCTAAATATGTGTAATGTATAATCGCAAGATTCGGTTAGCGATATAGTTTAATCTCGGTAAGACCGGAGTTGAATTCCTCAAGGATCAATCTCAATATAAGAATAAGCTTGGGCAAACTCCAATTTCCCTTGAATGTGCAACAACTTAACAAACTACTTCCAAAAAGTGTAAAACCAAAAATTGATTGATTTTGAGAGAGGTTGAGTTAGCTAAACTAATATAAAAACAAGACAATTAAACTACCAAAATAAAAGGCTTTGACCCAATTGATCCAACCAACCAATTTTAACAAGTGTTCAATAGAGAGATTTATAACTCAAATTAAGGATCACTTTAAGGATCTTTGATTGGAAAGATTTAGACTGTAGCATCACAAATTCTTTAGTAATTAACCTTAGAATTAAATTCAATTGAAAAATTCTAGATTCATACTATTGATTTGTGTAATCTCTACACCAATTTGAAGATTGTGCATAGAAGTTACCAAACTTAATCAAGAATCTAGGTTTCTTAAGTAACCAAGCATTAATTGCAAAGAATTAAAGGGATTAGAAGATGAATCAATAAAAGTCACGTTACCTCCATTGAGTCCTTGAAGATCCTTGGTTGATTTTCACAATTGCATCCATGTGCAAGCTTACCTATTCGTTACTATGGTGAAAACAAAATGAATTAAAGATATAAAAAAGAACTGAAGACAAGTTGCATTGAAATTAGAGAATCTACTATTAGATTACAATAAAAATAAAGAACTATAAAAAAATCTAGGGTTTCTCTCTCTAAAACTACACTTACAACTCTCTAAAAACGCAGAAATAAAAGCTAGATTCTTAATTTTCAACCAAAGCTATATTAAATAACTAGAAATAAAATAGGGCTCCGTCAGGCATTCAAACGGCATTATTCACCAGTTCGAATGGTCACTATTCACTGCTAACGTCACTATTCACCCATTCAAACGGTCGCTATACATTGCTAACAGTCACTATTCACTCATTCGAACGGTCGCTATATATTGCTAACAGTCACTATTCACTCATTCGAACGGTCACTATTCACTACTGACGCCACTATTCACTTGTTCGAACGACACTATTCATAACATTTTTCACTCTTGTCCGAATTGCGCCCAAATTGCTCTAAATTAAACTCAAAATCTGTACAAAGCAAAATAAAGTAAGTTAATACTAAAATCTAACTAAAGAGGCATATAAACTCCTAAATTAAGGCTAACAAAGCACAAATTAAAGCGTTGTAATTGCACTTTTGGAGTGCAATCACTCAAACATGCTTCAAGTAATCTACTCTCCTGTAGAATCCAGAAAAGACCTCATTGCCTCTTCTACAGGGTCCAGGTGGATGTTCCCCCCCCCCCCCCCCCCCCCTCCCCCCTTCGTCTTTGAAAAGCTAAAATTTAATGTTGATGGCGCTTTCAATCCTAGAAGTAAGGAAGTCGCGTTTGGAGTTTGTGTTCGAGATGACAAAGGGGTAGTCTGTACCACAAATTTTGAGAGAATGAGGGTTTCTTTCGCTTTGGTGACTGAGACCTGGGCTATCAAGAAAGCCTACTCCATGGCCTTATCAATGGGAGCTAGCAATGCTATATTTGAAAGTGATTCTAAAAGTCTCATTAATTGCCTCACCTTAGAATCATGCCCATGGGAGATAGCTACTATAGTTCAGGATATTTATCAATGGCGCCCTTCATCCCAGTGGTCCTTTTCATGGTGTAAACGGCAAGCAAATGATCCTGCTCATTGGTTAGCTACGCATGCTCGTGGACTTCTTCATTATGTTAGCCCTCCTTTGCACTGCCTTTCAGTATAGTTGCAAAGAATTTTGAACAACGACTGGATTTAGTGTTTTGTTTTGTTTTGTTTTGCTTTACTTTGCTTTGTTTTTGGTTTGTCTGGGTTTGGTTGTACTATATTCTACAAAAAAAAACAAAAACAAAAACCAAATAAACTATCATGTCAAATTAAAGTTTTAAAAGGATGTCCAATTAAATTATTTAAAAAAAATTAACAAATATGAAAAGACTGTGGCACCTTTATTATTAGTTACCACTTGAACTGGACTGACAGGTTATCACAGAATGTGATAATATTAATTACTAGTTATATCAATGATAATTGTGACTCACATTTATGGTAATTATGTGTCACATTTGTGGTAATTATTTTTCTCACCAATGCACATTGTTTTTTTTCAAATATTCAAATACAAATGTCAAATATTTCTGTTTTTTAATCAAAAATTGAAATTACACACGTACTAGTAGCGTGAAAATCATCACGGTATAATAGAATTTGCTAACAAATATTGGTTGAAACTAAAGCGGTTGCCATAAAAACAGAAGCTGTAATGATACAAAAAATGAAAACATAAATCATGATCTAAAACTATTACGGGAAACAAAAAAGGTTAGGTGATTTAAAAATAAATAGAATATTTACAAGAAAAGTTGTTAACAATCTTAAATGTTAAACTATAAAATATTAAACTACTTTCATGATCAATTAAAATACTAATGCTAAATTTATTATTGTGAAAAAGTAAAATTTTGGGGAATGAAAAATATTAAAAACTATGACAAGCACGTTTCAAATGAGATTTTTTTATAAGTTTCTGATAATGTTTTTAAATTATATTAATGTTTCTAAAATGTCTATAAATGTTTTCTAGAAGTTTTTTTTTTTTAAATTTCCGCGAAAATTTTGTTTTTGTAACTTTTCCTCTCTATATTCTATAAGAGTTTTGGGGTAACTATAGCTGAAACATCTAATTAATACAATCCATTAAATAAGTTGATTCTGTTGGGTTGATTAACTTAAAAAATTAGAAACTTAAAAAAAGATGGAACATTTGCCATTCATGAACGTTACTTTGGATGCTTTACAGTAATGTATCACATATTATACATAAAATGTATCCAAGGCAACCAATTGGATTAACTCAGTTGGTTAGGCTCTTGGTCTTTCGTTGCAAACTTTGTGAATACTATAGTCCTGGGCCTGGCTTAAATAAATTGCTTTTGACTGAACTGGTGAGGGAATTAGTTAGAATTTAATAACACGGTAATAAAAAGTACCTACCACAATCTAAGCTATTTTTATCACATGAATGAACCTTTGAAGCCAAACAATTTAGAATTCAGAATTTGTTTCAAAGCCAAACATTTTACAATTTTGAATTTGAGTATTGAACAGGGTTGAGCCTCCTTTGGAGCCTCGGGTTAAAAGCCCAGCCCTACAAGCTTATAGGCTGCGCTTTTGGGGTTCCAATGTTTGGCCTATGGGCTTTTAAGTATTGAAAAGGCTATAATTTTCCCCATGAATTATTTTATTAACTGTTTTCTTTTTGTTGTTACAATGATTCAGCATAAAATTTTCGTGAAGGAAAATAAGGAAAGATTAGAATTGAAAATTTAAAAACAGAATTTTAAATAGAAGTTTTATACATTAAAAGTTTTATATGAATTGCCAAGCTAAGAAATATAATGTATATGCTTCAAACTTGGAAGCGTAATTTTTCTTTTCTATTATTATTAGAAAATTCTATTCTTTTAGAACTTTTGTGCTTGTACTAGAATGACGTATGTGATAGTAATAATTTTATAATTAAATAGCATCGTCTTAGTTTTTTTTATTTTAAGTAATAGGCCTACAATACAGCTACATTATTATGTATACTTTTTTCTATATAATTTTTTTATATTTATATAATTATCTTATTTATTTACATTGAGTTGCATCGGTGAATAATTTTTTCGATTGCTTTTCTGGCTGCCATAGGGAACTCATCTGCAGAAAGAGAACTCCAAGAAGCCATTCCTATGCGCCCATCCATCTAATTCATAGGCTTCTTTGGTTCTTCAATGCTAATGTTCCTTTTGGAGTTCCAGCTTTTTAAAGGGCATGCAATTAATGTATTCAAATTCAAATCATGTATAACACAGTGGAATTGATCGATGATCACATATATTTGGTTTTGGTTTCTAGTTTTTGTTTTTATTTTTTGAAATTCGATAAAATTGCATTCGGTAAGCTGGTGGAACTTGTTTTTGAAATTTTTTTTCAAAAAACACCTCAGTTTTAGGAATCAATAAAAACATATTT
Organism: Euryodendron excelsum; assembly: GCA_033060915.1. Classification (NCBI taxonomy): domain Eukaryota; kingdom Viridiplantae; phylum Streptophyta; class Magnoliopsida; order Ericales; family Pentaphylacaceae; genus Euryodendron; species Euryodendron excelsum. Next base: position 31,855,469 of record CM065381.1, on the reverse strand, counting down.
TTTAAGTTTTCAAAACCGTATGACATCAAACTGATGGTTTTTCAATAATCTCATTTTTTTGTTTTTAAGAACAAGAAAAATGTGGTGTGCTTAAATTTTTAAATTTTTGATAACACGAAAAATAGAAACAAACCCGAAACCAGAATCATAACCAAATTTGGGTTTTGATATTCTGATGCCTATTTATTTTGTCTGCTACTATTGCTTTTTCTTAGTTTTTTTTTTAAAAAAAAAATCAAACCATGCACTAACCGTTAAATGGAAAACAGAGGTTGAAACTATAAACCATATACACCCAATTTCTACTGATGTGAGAACTGTCCAACACCAAACCCTTTATGGTCCCAAGCGCGAACGTCTCACCTAGGATGCAGGTTCAGAGATCAAGAAAGTGCAGCTTTTTATTAGTTGATACCCATGTAAATGTGCATAACTGTAACTGCAGTATACATGTAGATGAGAGCAACTCAAAGTTTCTATTGGAAGTATACATAGATATTAAGTTATACTAGCAGTGTACTCGCACAATGCGCTTATAAAAAATAAAAAAAAGGGCTAGTATACATATTTATTAAAAAATTAGTCAATAAACTACATAATTATAAAATAAAATAATTTAATTTCAAACCTAAATAGTTATGCTTTTATTGTAATATTTTTTTGTAATATATAAAGTTTTCTATAGGTATCATATTTAAGACTATTTATTGAGGATAAATTGCACTAGTTGTCCTTATAGTTTATCTTTTATGTCAATTTGGTCATTGTTATTTTAATTGTAACAATTTTTCCCTTTAATTTTATATATAGATTCCAATTGATACAATTGGTAATGACAGTTAAAGAAATGAACGGAAAGTAAGTATCTGCCATGCACATGACAGAATTTGAGGGCACAATGATAAATCTACAGGTTTTCTAGCTTTATATCACATATCTATACTATTATAAAGTAAATCATTGGATTTAGTAAAGGTGGTAAAGTTTCAAATTAAAAAAAAAGTATTACTTTTATGTACAGATCAAGAAGTTCTTAAAAAATACATAAATTACTAATATTGTGCATATTTTTATTTAACTCAAAGAATAAAAAAATAAAATACTAATTTAAATTTTGTAACCATACACTAATTATTTTTTATTTTTTCTCTTTCACTTACTCAAACTAACCACTCACAAAGTGGGACACCCTTTTAGTACTTATATATATATGTATATATATCCTCTTCTCTCTTATCTCTCTCCCCGCCACTTATCCCTAGCATTAAGGAATTCCTAACATCTCTTAAATCCCTCTCTCCTTCCACTCAACCACTCTCTTTCTCCTCCTCCTCAAACTATACACCGTCAGAACTGCCAACCCAAATTCTACATCACCATGAAACCCCTTACATTTCTGAAACCCTCCTATCTTTCTATAGTCAATAGGAAGAATGAAAAATAATAAAGAAAGAAAAAGCAGTGCATTACCACTATATTTTCCAATTGCATGGCCTTCTTCAAGACACTGTACCATCCATTATGATAAAAGAAGAGTAGATAAGAACTGCAGTAGTTCTGCTCATGTAGTTCTCATTATTGACTTTAGGAGAAACTAAGAGTAGATTGGAAACCCAATTGCTGGCATGTAATTCTCTTGATTGGATGGTGATACTTGCACAAGAACGCACTTCACCATTACACAAACTACTTCGACATGCAATTTTTTTTCCAAATGGAGGTATCAGTTCATAAATTGGGATCTTCTGTTTTATTGAATTTCATTTATATCTAAAAGATAAAAGGCTATCAAAATTTAGTGTTCATTTTCTCCTTTCAATCTTGTGTTTCCCATTAGTCCGATCTTTTTGTTTTTGCTTGGTGTGAAGGAATGTGCATTAATATCAATTAAGGGTACTGTTCTGGAGATTATTGCCCAAGCAATTAGTGAGCAAAAGTGTAGTGAGAGAAAAGAAGAGTGAGAACGGGCTGAGATATAAAATGAAAAAGAGAGAATGAGCTGGAGTGCATGCCTACATGGGATGTTCGTTGTGTGGCAGGTGGAGGTAGCTAGAGGTGACGGAGACACAATGGTTGGTCAATTCTTTTGCGATGGATCTGCTGTGTTTGGTGAAAAAGTAAGAGCTAGATAGAAGAAGATAGTGAAATTTTACTATTCTGCCCTTCAAATATAGCCATGTGCAGGGCACATTTTCCCTTTCCGTTAATTTCCATAACGGTTATCGTTAACTGGACCACTTAAGAATGAAATACGAAATCAAATGGTAAAAGTGTTACTACAAGAATCAAATTGACACAATGACAAATTAGAAGGACCACCAGTATAATTCACCCATTTATTTATTTTTAAAATATTTTTAATTTGAAAAAATATTATTAATAATTTCTCTATCATATTGCAATGCTATAATTAATAAAAATTTCATTAGATAGAACTTTATATCTAAAATTATATTACATATCATATTTCATAAGATAATGTGTATAAACTTAAGTGGATAGGACTTTGTATTCAAGTAGAAAAATTTATTGGACCATAGTACGACTTGTAATAATCTATAGAAATTTAATTAGATAAGATTTTGTTCCTAAAATCATATTATATACGATATTTCATGAGATAAAATGTAAAAACTCATAAATAATCTTTCTATTTAAAATAAAAATCTTATTGAATTATAATACGAATTGAGACTTAATTGGATAGTACTGTTAGCCCAAAAAGCAACCCAAGAGGGGGTGAATTAGGTTTTTCGAAAATAAATACAATTAAAATTGGTTAAAAATTAATTTAATCAACAGAAGAGTGATTTAAGATATATGCAATGTAATGCAATGTAATCAATAAATAAATGAAAACAGAGCAAGAAAAGACACACTAAGAATTTTCGAGATTTAATCACAATTTGTGGTCTACGTCCTCACCTCAAGATTCGCTTGAATTTTTCTTCCACTATGCAATCTCCAATTATAGAGTAGGTGTTGATTTACCAAGTGCTCGGCTCACTTTTACACAATAACTTTTTATCAAGTTCTTCCAGCTACCAACTGGTTTTGTCTAAGATCTGCTTCAACTTACAATAGTTTTTCTTTTACAAGAAAACTCTTAAACTCTCACTTACAAGTGTATGAAAGATATACAACCAAAATACAAACTCTCTATCAAGAGTGGATAAAAAAAATAATAGCTCACTTAATACTAAAATGAAGACAAAAGGAATGTTCAGATTTTTTTCAACTTGATCAGTCAGTGGATGTTGTTTTTCTTGTCTCTGATCTTGTATAAATGCAGTTGGAAGCTTGTATAGAAACTCCTATATTGATTTTGTCCATTAGTGGTTGTTGGGGGTTCATTTAATGCAAGTCTAATTCGTTATAACGTTAGAAAAACTAGTCGTTAGTCCCCAGGTGTCGACACTTGATTTCTATGTGTCGACACATCCAGCCTGCATTTTTCAGATGTTATCCACTGTCTTCATATGTCGACACATAAACTCCATGTGTCGACACTTGATCATGTTGTCTTTAAACTTTTGGCCTCTATTCTCATGTGTCGACTCTTCATTTTTATGTGTCAACACATTACCCAGAAATCTTCATTTGTCCTTCCATTGATCAAGTTCAGCTTCAACAATACTATAAGATCTTTAAGAAGTCTTCTTTTTGGAGTATTATAATATATTGAGATCTTCAATCCATCAAAATTATCTTCTATTCAATTTTGGGATTGAATTTTCATCTTGATAATCATATATTCTTTGTTGTCAAGCTGCTAGAACTCCTTTCCATTATAACCGAACTCTTCTTCATGATTGTCGATTTCTTTCCATCTGCTGCAAATGACTTTTCATCCATATAGAGTTTCATATTCATAATGCCTCATTGCCGAGTTCTTTTTTTTTGCTACTAATCGTTTTTTCTTCTTTAGGATTATCTTAATGAGCCTTTTATAAGCTTGATGAAGTCTACTCTTGAATATCTTCAATTTCTTCGAATACATATTATCTTCATTGACTCTTCACATCCCAGATGAAGTCTTCACTTGAATTCTTTGTAGAAATTTTGTAATTATGCTGGATTCTTTTTTCGAACACCTTCAATCTCTTCAAAATCAAGTTAACTTTATTGGCCTCGTTTGCATGGCAGGACTAAGCAGGACTGGACTGTACTGGACTAGACTGGACTAACAGTCCCATATAGTCCCATTTGATCTTCATATGAAACAAACATGGGATAAAACCAGAAGTTATCCTTATGCCTCACAAATATGATTTAATATATAATAAAAAACACTATATTAATAACAAATAATATTGTCTTAATATATTATTGGGTACAAAATATATATTAACACACACACACACACACACACATATATATATATATATATTATAATATATAAATATGTATTATCAATATAACATTCATATATACATATATATACAAATATGATATTAACATATAACATATATTATATTACTAATTTAATACTAATATACACTATATTAATATATATATGTATAATTATGATATTAATATAAAGCTAATATACATGAATAATATATTAACACATATATATTATATTATAAAATATTATGTTATATTATATTATGTTGTTATACATAATATAAAATAATATTTGCAAGTTTAGGTAAATGGTATTTTGGTCATTACACTATATTAATAATAAATAATATTTTTTTTAATATATTAACAGGTACAAAATATATATTAACATATATATACATATACAAATATGATATTAACATATAACATATATTATATTACTAATTTAATACTAATATACACTATATTTAATATATGTATAATTATGATATTAATATAAAGCTAATATACATAAATAATATATTAACACATATATATTATATTATACAATATTATGTTATATTATATTATATTATGTTGTTATACATAATATAAACTAATATATGCAAATTTAGGTAAATGATATTTTGGTCTTTACACTATATTAATAATAAATAATATTGTTTTAATATATTAACAGGTACAAAATATATATTAACACACACACACACACATGTATATGATATTAACATATAACATATATTATATTACTAATTTAATGCTAATATACACTATATTAATATATGTATACTTATTATATTAATATAAAGCTAATATATATGAATAATATATTAACACATATATATTATATTATAAAATATTATGTTATATTATATTATGTTATTATACATAATATAAAAGAATATTTATAAGTTTAGGTAAATGGTATTTTGGTCATTACCCACACACACACCTTGTCTCGAGACTATCTGTCTCACCTCTACCCCTAGGACTAAATAAGCCTAAATAGTCCCTCATCTATGGGATAAATAGTCCAATCCAGACTATTAGTCCAACTACTTTTTTGCAATCAAACGTGGGATTATATGGGATTGTTAGTCCAATCCAGTCCAGTCTTGCTTAGTCCCGCCAAGCAAACGAGGCCATTGAGTCTATGCACAGTTGATGAAATCTTTGTTTTGAACACCTTCAATCTCTTCAAATGTAAATCATTTGATTGAAGTTTGAGTAGGTGTCATTGCCCAGCTTTGGTGCATTGCTTGACTCTTAGAGTGCATTACTTGACTTGGCTAGTTGTGCATCCACTTTGATATGTATTAGACTTTAAGTTAAAACCTTTAAGTTTAAATTATAATTTTTATTAATCTGAACACTAAGTAAATGCCTTAGTAGAACAACACAAAGTTTAGTTATCATCAAAATCAATATCGGGATCAACTTTGAGTCAATAATCTCCCCTTTTTGATGATGACAAAACCTTTGCAAATGAAATTGATATAAGAATAAATGAAATGGACAAAATCAGATTGTATACCAGTAAAGAGCTCCCCCTTTGTTTTATAATTAGACAACTGATGCTTAAGAGTCAAAGTATTTTTGTTCTCTTATCAAAAACAACTCTGAAGGAGTTTTTATCAGTTAATTTCAAAACAAATTGAGGGAAAATGATTTATGTTACTCTCTCTAAGGACATGCTCTATAAAACAATTAATTATTATTATTCTCATGTTATTTCCATTCAATATTCAATGCCATATGCAACTAATTCATCAATTATCATTCATTTTTCTCCACCCTTTTGTCAACTCGTCAATAAGAGAAAAAAATTGTATAACAGAGATAAGTACAATAGTAAAAAATCATATAATAGGATAATTTGTATGAATAGGAAAGCAAACAAGCAAGCAAGCAACCAATCAAGACATCAAATTTGCAAGAGAACAAGATTATATTTCATTCAAAAAGTATGTCATTACAAAATATTGGACAATTGATATTCACAAAATGTGTACAAAAGATTCTATGTAAATGCAAAATAATGGGGTAAGAGAGAATGTGAGATATAGAGAAATAAGAGAGGTAGAGGTAAATAGGATAAAGAAAGGAGAGTCTAGTGAGGAGAGGTTGGTGGGGTTGGGGTTAGGACAAGGGAGGTATCTTTAGGGTTAGAGAACTTCTGTCCTTCCTTTGTTCTCCACCCATATGTTTGAGGAATAGAGGGGGTAACATCAGATTCGATGGCCGAAGAGTCTTCCTCTTTGTCACTTTTCTCTTCTGTTTCAAACCCTTTTTCATCATTTCCTTCCTCTTCTCTGGTTTCTTCACATTCCTGTTCTTCTACCTCATTATTTTCATTTTCTTCATCGTCTTCTTCTTACTCTTTTTCATCTTTTTCATCTTCTTCATCTTCTTCTTCTAAGATTTTGCTTTTGCCATTTCTCAAAATTTGTACTTCCTTTTTGGGTTCTCTCACCTTCCTTTCGATGAACATCATCCTTGTAGCTGCAATATCTACCTTTTATTCAACTTGTCCAAAGTTTCCATTACTTGAGCCATAAAAGTGGTCAAATCCCCTACACTTTCTTCGAATTCAAGATTTAAACTTCTTTTTGTGCTTTTTTGCCTGGAACTGCTCCCACATGGAGCCTTTCCCTTTGAAGTACTGTCTCCTTCAGTTTTCTTTGGAGTCTACTTGTTGTTCTTTAAAATGTGCCACATTTGCTTGAGTGTCTTTTTATTATACTCATCACTAATTGCCTTGGGCGTTCTCTTCTTCTCATTACTCAAATCAATTTCGAAATGCTTAAAAACTTTAGTCAAGAAAATTTCATAAGGCAAACTAATTCTTGAAATTGTAGCCTTGTACATATGATCCAAAATAAATAGAGGCAAATCAGTTCTTGAATTAGTCAAATATGCCTATAAGAAAAACAACTCCTTCTCTGAAACGTATTCATACTTTTTAGTTTTAGGAGTAAAAATAGTGCAGGTAAAGTGATGGACTAGCCTCAATTCAAGAGGCAAATAAGTGGCAAGAGGTTATATACTTTCATCTACATTTCTTCCATAGAAAGTTTTTAGTTGATCTTTTCTAGAGATATTATCTCTATAAACCTCTCCACCAAGTCTGATTCCAAGAATATGTCTCATTATATCTCTATCCAAAGTGAAGAAAACACCCTTAACATAACTTATGATGGATACCTTTCCAGGATCCCTTTCAGCATTAGCATAAAAATAAGCAACCAAGTTAGGGTATACATCATCCCTGAATGTTGTTATAGATTTCCAACCTAGGTTGTCCAATTTGATAGCAATTCAGACTTGTGATGATCATAGAACTTGTAATCCACCCATCTACCATTAAATATTTTTTTAAGAGAAAAGCTTGAATTGTACCTTTCCTGGGCTTTGTCCTCACTGAAATATAGTTCATTACGTTCTAGGGCTGGTGAGGATGTCGATTCTCCAGTCTTACTTTTCTTTCTTTTCCCTTTGTCCTTACTAGAATCCCCCTTTGATTTCCTCTTTTGTCCTTTCGAAATAGGGGCTGTAGCTATAACTAGGGCTTTTGAAATCTTTTTCGGTTTAGAGATTTTGAGAGCCATTGTGATAGACTGAGGATTAGGGAAAGACAAGAGCGTTGGGGATAGATGGTTATGAGAGGTTGGGTAGAAGTTGATTAGGGTTTATAACGAGATTGGAGCGAGGGTTTGTGATGGTTTGAAGGTGACGGTTGGGTTTGGTGCGAACAGGGGAGCAGGAGAGAAATAGAGTGAGAATAAGA